>OMLI01052307.1:4561-20134 GCA_900302605.1 Rondeletia loricata
CGGTTGGATGCGGCCACGCTTGCCCAAGACACCGGCCCGCGGAAGGTGACAGAGGACATGGCGCTCGAAGGGGGAGAGGAGGGCCTCCATGCCAGAGGGGGAGCTGGTGGTGGAGCTGGCCTGGGGGGTGGTACGGTTGCGGTAGTCCTGGATAGTGAGTTTGGCCATCTCACACTCACGATGGCGATTGTAGAGGATGAGCAGGGAGAGGCTTGAGTGGCAGAGAAGGCGCCAGGCCTCAGCAGAATGGGGGGAGCGGGTTAGAGACAGGAAGGACGAGTGCTGCTGGCGGCGGAGGTAGAGGACCAAACAGGAGAGGGAGGAGAGAAGCGGAGATATGTGATGTCTGTGAGAGCTGGAAACAGAGAGAGAAAATACTGCCTTTAACAATGGTGCCACCCAACACTCCAAAACATCACAGATAAATCCCTAATTGCTAAAAAAAAAAGTATTACTTTTCAGCAGTGGTGACCATCAGATACTCAGAATGGAGTGTCACTGACAACAGTGCTTTACTGTTTTCAAGGTAAAATAACATTTATCCAACACACCTTACAATCTCTCCATTCTTCTCCTCTGGGATGTCATCCTCCCCTTCTCCGCTCAGCTCTAGATCTTCATCTGGATCTACATCTGGTTCTGGAGTTGGAGGAGGAACCAACTCTTCTTTACTTCTTGAGCACTCCTCCACCTTCTGCTGCTCTTCCTGCTTCTCTCTCGTCATCCTCCGACCCCTCCTGGGAGTGGGCGGGGGAGGCGGTGACGGACTCTTCACCCGTGGCACCATCGGGGCTGCAGCTCGTTTAGAGGTGGGCAGTGATAAGCTAGGCCCCTTCTTGGTGGCGGCTGACTGAGCCGAAGAGGGCGGGGACAGGGAGAGCGAGAATGAAACGCCACCCGTGCTTGAGCGAGTAGCTGGTGATTCCCTCTCCCTGGAGAAGAGAGGGGGTGGGGTGGGGTTGGAGGAAGAGGGCTGAGGGACAGCGAAGGAGTGAGCGGTGGAGGTGGAGGATGGTGAGGGTTGAGGGTGTGAGGCACTGCCGTTAGAAGAGCTGTGCGTGTGGAGGTGCGCCAGCTCCATGGCTGTTCTGACCTCTGGCTGGTTGGCGTGGTGCTTCTCCAGGTGGCGTGCCAGAGAACGATAGTGGCGGCCGCAGTACGGGCAGTGCTGCCGCCGGCTCACTGTGGCCCCACTGGAGCTGCCAATGTTTATGTTAATGTTATTGTTGATGTTGGTGGTTGGGGGTGCTAGGGCACTTACTGGGGGCTGGGACTGGGATCTGGCTGGGGGCGCAACGGGTGCTGGGCGTGAAAAAGACGAACAGGGGCGCCCGGGTCCTCTGGAGGAGGTGGCCGTGCTCTTCTTCTTTGGATTGACCACCGTGGCCATCTTGCGTTTCTTGCGACGGCGAAGCATTCGGCCCCTCATCTCTTCCATTTCCTCTTCTTCATCATCATCATCATCATCATCATCTTCCTCCTCTTCGTCCTCCTCACGGTCGGAGTCACTGGGCTCAGAGTGGGTGAGTGGGGAGGATGAGGGCGATAGCGACCAAGAGGGGGTAAGGTAATCAGAGACGGAGAGGGACAGCGGGTGGGGGCCAGCCTCTTCCTCCTGGTTAGATACAGATTTCAAAGAAAACCAACCCTAAGCTCAACATATAGATTTGTAAACAGGTTGTACATTCTGAATTCATACACACACACCACAAGTTAAACATTGCTTGTACCAAATGCAGTATTCAAGTTATTTACACTCACCATGGCATTCTCGCCCCAGTCCGTCAGGCTGTAGTCCACTGTGATCTCCTCCCCTTTGGCGATGTCTCGGATCGCTATGACGACCAACCGCACCTGGGTCCCGCAGTGGACCTCTCGAATCCGGCAGTTGGGTGGGGGGTGGAAGAGCACGGGACCCCGGACACCACTGGCCCCCTCCTCACCCAGCTCTGGTACACTGGGAAACATAAACTGAGATTAGAAATGTAGATCCCTTACCTACCAAAAACAGCTGATGGTAGCCATACGGCCCAACGTAGTTACCATGGTGAGGGTCTTCCTTACCAGAGCTGGGCGGGGTCAGCCAGGTAGTAGGGACTGCCAGGTGGAGGGAGGCGGTCCTCTGCACCGTCTGGGTACTGGCCATCACCTGGGCAAGAGTGGACTGGTTAAATCTAGTACATCTTTACTACATTTGTTTGTGATTCTCTATTGATCCCTGACCCCAGGCCTTGTGTTTGAGGGACGGAAGGTCTCCCTACTCACTACACCACCCTTCTAATTTGTACATTAGTACACTTTACAGTCATTCTCCATCAGTACCGGGAGTGGATATAAGCACCAACAGCAGGTGACAAAGTGTGTGTGTGTGTGTGTGTGTATATATATATATATACCAGGGCTGTAGCTGTGTTCTGACATGCTCTCCTCCTCCTCATCTTCTGTTACATACGCTCGGTCACACACCTTCACAGGTGTTCCCTTCCTTTTTCTCCCACACACACGCCTACAAAAACACAACCAGGGCTTCATTTAGCACAATGATACATTCAGACAAAGCAATGCTCAAGATTGTACTCCTGTAGATGTTTGGAGAGAGGGCAACTGAAATGAGCCAAGCATGCAATGTCTGTGGCAAATCAATACTTCAATCTGTTCACAGTACTTTTCTATCAGGTAGGTGAATCATCCTAATCAACAACCAAACGGCTCTGAACTGTTTAACTGATTATGATGGTAGCAGTGATGATGAAGATGATACTGTCTGGCTTAAAGACAGTGATGCTGATGATGGCGGTGCTGATGATGATGACAATGATACACATCATGTGTATGCTTCATTGTGTGTCTTTTTCTAGTGTCTTCTTTGCAACATCTTTCAACCGTGAGGAATTCTCCCCTTCAGAAAAAAATGTAAATTTCATTTTCTGTTTGTAATGCCATCATGGATGACTTAATTTGGGAATCTTCTGAACAAGGTGTCATTTAATCACGACACTAACTCCGTTTCACTGGCACTACATTGATCGTAGCCTGACCACCAACCTTGGGTAATGTAACCAGGTAGTGAGACAACTAAACATACGTTTTTATCTCAGTTATCATCATTATGATTATTATTAAAATACTGGAACTGACTCCACCCCTTCGTTCTATCACGTCAGTCAGACTTTCTAAGTCAGTTACACAACAAAGCATCCCTCGTTCATTCAGTCCTGTGACAGGCAGTGTGCAGCTGTCTTCTAATGCATTTTGTTCATGGTCAGCAACTTTGTTTACTCGAAAGCTAAACAGCCACGAGTCATCTACAGCAGCTGAACAGTCAACCAGTGTTGTAGTATAGTAACTGACGTGCTTTGCTGCTAGAGATTATTCTGCAATCTAAGCAGCCAAACCTGACAAGGCTTGTCCACAAGTGGATGACCGCACGGAGAGCAGACCGCTGGGTTAAACAGTTAGCTGGTGATTTCTGCTGGGTGCTAAACCACGGCTAGCAGGCTAGCTTACAGTAGCTAACGTTAAGCTAACAGAATGACTTATTTCCCGACAAAACATCAAAAATCAAACCCCCACTGTTAATAATTATGCATCGAGACGGTTACGAGAAGATGCAAGCTTGCAGAACGCCTCGACGGCGAACCAAACCAGAAACAAATCACTTCCCCTGCTCCGTTTTTTTGCAACATAACGTTAAAATCATGCACGCGAATAAAGGCTTGGAACTAAACAAACGTGCACGCTCTCAGCGCGTGCGTTTCTGTCTCTTGAATTCTGCTTCCAAATCCCCGGTGAAAACACCCGGTGCGGCGACAGGGGCTCGTGAACTCACCCCCGTGGCGGCGGCGGTTTGCTCCCATCTCCGTCGCTGTCGAGGGTCGGTGGCTCCCGGTAGTCAAAAGGCGACCGTACGTTCTCCGCCATTAGGACTCCCTTCCCTACCTCTCGCGCTCCGGTAGATTGCACAATGCGCATGTGCACAATATCCTTGGGGGCTCTAATGGTAAAATGGGGTGCACTTCTGAAGAAAATAAAGACTGAAACCCCCCAAGATTCAGATTTATTTGATGCTGCGAATAAAATGGGATTGTTGTATTTGATGGGGCGTATGATCTTTCATGTACTCGTCTGAAAGTGCAGTCATATCAGCGTTTTGCATTCAAGTTGGCCTATTTCAGGTTTAAGTGAATCCAACAAGGGCACATATGACTCAGTTTTAATCTTCACTGCACATCAAATTAATCAACAGACAGATCAAAGGAAAACACAGCATACAAATCACCATACCAGCAAGTCTGGAAACATAAAGTCACAGCTCATTCAACCATTATCATAGTATTCAGTCAGACAGTAAACACTACAGTGAAGGAGTTTGGTGCAGAGTATTTGACAGTTTTGGCTACAGGCAGTACAATCCTACTGTACAATATTAATGTAACAGTCCAAAACATGTTAAAACAATATAGCAGCACGTTCAAGTATGATTATACAATACAACTTGAAGAGAACTTCATGGACACAGCAGCAAACATGACACTTGATAATCACAGATTGGGCCAAACCAAAAACAATACAAGCATAAAGTCAGTCTGTACATGAAAACATGAAACATATTGGGTTTGAGTTGGAATTATTTTGCTTATATATATATATGATGATAATGTAGTACATTAAAAGCTACATAACCAGTCAACTTCATCTGCCAATATGGCAACAGATTCAGTTGCACCTCAGTCACAGTTTATCAGTCACGTCATTTTTGGCTACATTCTAGCTATTAGTTTGATTCTGGCATGTTAGTAACAGTAGATAATTTGTCATCACCTAGTAAATCCACTTAAATAAAATAAATTATACATTGTATACAAAAAAAACACCTTTTCAACCACTCCAACTCTGCCACTGCACAAAGCAAACCAACCTTGATGGGACTAAAAGTTTGCACACACCTTTTTGTCAAAGGAATAGGCAACTGTGGCAAACTAAAGGTCACTTTAACACTTGCTGTGGAAATACCAATGTCTGGGGAAAGCTGTCTAGTAGTGGACTTTGTTAAAAGGGCTTAGCTGTGATTTTTGTTAAGCAGTACATTTTGTAACCTCCAGCATTCACAGAGTATATTCATATATATTCAATTTGTTAGAATTTGGGGTCAGTTCATAGTTGCTGTTGGATTAAAAAAACCAAAAAACATTAGATTTCTTCTGTCCCTTCCCTCTCTGTGTGTAAGACGTGAAGGGTCTGCGCGGCATGGTCGGCCCAGTGGATTAGCTCCAGCAGCACTCGATAGGTCCACATTTTGACCGCAAAAGACCCATCAACTTCCTGCATAGAAGACAGCGATAAAGGTCTTTGGCACACAAACGTTCAACTCCTTTCATGAGCCCTATATATGAAAGCAAGAATAAGACAGGGTGTCCAGTGGATGGACAGGCTAGTGCTACCATCCATGTGCTGTAACTGCACTGGTTAAGATTTGCTCATGTTGTGCTCACACTGTTAACCCTTCTCTTTTGCTCTCCATTTTCACTGTACTATCTGGAAAAACTCATACAATTCTGAGGGAGAGTGGACTGTCTACTTTCTTTGAAAAACAGGAGAATGAGATCAGAGAAAACCTTGGGTGATCAGAACAGAATGAAAAAGAGGAGAATGTGCACATAGTTCCTGAGTCATAGTTTGACTAAATACAATCAAAGTTGTCCTGTGACATCTGAGGGATTAAGTTCATGATTTGGGTACATGAATTATGTTTTTCTTAACATCATATTCAAGTATAGGTATTAATCAATTGCGCCGTAGGCCTACATGAAAAAGCATAGTACAACATGGGGCTGTGTGGTGTATTGAATCCTAAACTGATCCATTTAACCATTATATTATTAAAGAACATATCAGGGGGCTTGCTGCTAGAAAATTCCCTACTTTGTGTGCTCTTATGCTGAATGTCAATGTCAGATATGACAGTTGATTTTTAGTATGAAATGGCATATAGCATGTTGGTGAGAAAATGTAACTGCATGGAGAAAGGGAGGGCTCATGACCCACCTGTGTGCCCTATTGCCTACTATAGGTGCATTACAGATACTGTACCTCATTGCACTGGTCGTCCGGGCTGACTTCCACGGTCGTGTCCTCAGTCTCCACCAGAACCCTGGTGCTGTGGAGCAAGTGCTCCAGCCGGGCCTGGACGTTCTTCCTCATGGACTCGTACTCGCCCTCCAGCTCACCCATCTCCTCCTCCTCTCTCAGGATGAGACAGTGGAGCAGCCCCAGACACTGGCGCAGAGCCGAATGCAGCAACTGGACCCGCTCCTCTGCGCCGGGCTCCTCCGAGTCTGGGGAGAGGGACACGATGCGGCCCCCCTCTGGGGTGTGGTCCGACAAGAAGCTCTCCCTCTCTCTCTGAAAGGGCAAAGAGGAGGATGAGGATGGGGAGACATTAGGTTTGGGGAAAGGAGGAGCGAGAGGCACAAGGCTGATTGATGGTGGAGAAATGTTGTCCACTTGAGTGAACTGATACAAGGCGCCATTTGCCTTGCACTTCTGTCCTTAATTTAGTGTTAGATCAATCATGAATCTAAGACTAAGCGACATCAATATTGATTATACTGATCAATTAAGAGGTGTTGTAAATGTTAGAGGAGGTAGAGAAGCATGACAGCAGGAAAATCCAATACACTCTATCCATTAGGCTGAGACCCCAGGGGAAATGGGGGGGGGTATTTTAGGATGATTAAATTATGCACCGCAGTATCACTCAATCCTTTTCAGAAAACAATGCACACTTGTAAATGTAAAGTGCATACACTGGGAGAGTCGAGTATACCATGCAAAGTCGACAGGTAGCTAGCTACCTCATACAAAAACACGCACTGTAAAATATGGCACGCTCGCTCTTGACAAGTAACGGGACGGGGAGTCTATCATAGTACAGCCAGACGACTAGGAGTGAAGTGTAATGAGTGTGTAAACGGATACTCACGTATAGCTGGAGGAGATGACTGCATTCCTGGTGCAGTAGCCGGGCCAGGGCCACCGCTCTCCCGGTCCGGGACCGGCCAGGCACCGGCGTGTCCAGCACGTCTATCCGCTGCTCCTGCTCTGCCATTTGCACTCCAGCCTTGTTATAGGTGGGCTAGCAATGAGCTGGATGGAGACCGAGCAACAATAATTCAACCCAAGTCGTCAATTTAGAAGCTGTAACAATGTATTTTCTCTCCTGTCGCGGATCTTTAGAATACTTTACGGTTTTGCACACGAGCCAGCCCCTCGTAGTTGTCAATGAAACATGTTTATGTCGATGTTCATGTTGGCATGCACGCGACGCAGTGGGTCTGGGATTTAATTGGTTCCGCAAGCCACAGGGGCGTTTTTAGGGGACGCACGGGAGGGCTGTTTTCCCCCAAAACGTCACAGTGTGGCCCACCCAGTCTTAGAAATACAACAGGAATGATTGTTTGACATTTCTTGCAAAATCCTAGCTGTTGTTACACTAATTGCATGTTGTTTAAATAGGATTAATCAGCATATTTCATTATGGTGATGTCAAATGAAGATAGACGGTGTCACACATTTGAGATTTAGGATTATTATTTTTAAGAATAGTAATCCTATGATACATTTTAGAATAATTTACAAATATCACAGCAAAACTATAAACTGCATATAATATCCTATAGGAATATTAGTGATGTCATAGATCAATAAATACTAGATAAGGTCAATATAAACTCACCATTGAGTACCACAGGAATATCATCAGTTTACAAATGTTAAATTTTTAGCATCTAACCACATGTCTAAAAGAATAATCCCATTCAAAGACTTCACAACATAATCCGTTTATTATATTTATTCTGAACACCTTTTCTGATAAATTAAAATAAAGGTTGCAGGTATAAGTGTGCTCAGTAGTAGTGGCAGTGTACAGAGGTATATTTTATATTCTCTATAATTAATGCTTCAACGGACAAAATTTAGTACAGAAACAAACGTTCTCTCTTTGATTTTGACAAATAAGACATATTTTTGTTCCTAAAACTGTTGTTGACAAAATCTTGACAGTGACACACAAAAAAATCTAAGCAAGCATCTGTAATGAAGACTTAAAACAGATAGTGTACAATTCTGAAGGGCCAACAGTGTGGCACAAATTAAGCGCAGGAAAGTGAACGTACAAATACAACCAAATGAGGAATATATACAGTACAATACATATAAATACAACCAAGTGAGGAAGACGATCTAAGTGTTGTTTAGTGCAGTAGGAAAACTACCCTCCTTGACTTTTTGCACTATTCCTTGTGTTACTAAAGGATTTCAAAACGCATTTATTTGGGATATTGTGTCTGTCATCTATGTCAAGTCCTCTATTCTATCAAAGTAGAAGGGAAAATCTAGATATGCATTTGAAGGTATAAATTCATTTGGTTGTAGTTGTGGCTTTTAATACTTTTTTGTGTGACTGAAATTGCCTAATTGTAAAATTAAAGACATTGTATTTTCTTTAGGTTACCATTACATTTTCATATATACAAGCATGCTGAATAAATAAAAGTTGAATGAGCTGTAATTCAGTGACACTCGTCCATTATAATTCACCTTGCAATGAAAGGCATACAAACTGAAAGAATGGGAATACTTGGGGGATATAAATGGCATGAGGGGTTTTCTTGTATTATGCACTATCATCTTTCAGTATTTGCATCTCTAACAAATGTCAATATATGTATTATATGTTTAAGCTCTCTCTCACACACACACACACACACACACACTAGGTGACAGAAACAAAATAGGCTAAGTGTTAAAATATTCAATAAGTGATAAAATAGTCAGTGTACATAATCTATTGTAAATCATACTCCCTGATATATAGTAGTACTGTATAGGTATCTAAGCGAGTACTGCAATACACTCCATGGTGACAAACTCTAATTAATTCATATACATTTGAAATGTTCTTCATATGTAAGCTTAGTCAATTCTGACACGCCCTTGTCAGGTTTCGTCCTTTCCCCAAATCCTCAAAACATTCCACTTCTTTGTGTCCCCTTTAGCTTGCCATACATACGGTTCCTCTCCACCCCATTCTCTATCCGTCATTCATCCATCTAGATAAAGCTATGGCCATGCACCTCGTCCCTCTCCCAAACTATCCCCTCATCTTCCTTCCTCCTCTCCCCATCACCCTCCCACACAATTTCCCCCACATCCTGATGATGACCGTCCACTATCACCCTCTCCCACAGGTCCCCCTCCCCGGCCAACTGCACATCCCCATCCGCCTCCCTGACCCACTCCACGGCCTGCTGGGGGGCCATGGTGGTGACGGAGCTCAGGGTCAGGAGAGTGCTCCGGCAGTCTGCGGCAGCCATGGATGTGGCGGTGGTGGCCGGCAGGGCAGTCAGCTGGACGAGCTGGGGGTGGCTGGTGCTGGAGAGGTAGGCAGCAGAAGTGGTGGCGGTGGTGAAGTGAAGCAAGGCGGAGGGCTCCTGCTCCTGCCTCACCTGCACCACGTGATGCGGGGCCAGCTGGAGGATCTGGCCCTGAGATGCATCGATCTGAGTCTGTGGGGCGAAGGGGATCACCACCTGCTGGAGGGGGGTGAGCACTCCACTCGGGGCTCCCTGGCTCTCCTGACTGACGGAGGGCTGGGCGGGCGAAGTGAGCCCAGGGACGGCCTCCGGGACCAGGGGTTGGGAGGGGTTGGTTATGAGGGTGCTGGCATTGGCTGCTAGGGCCTCAGCTATGAGCACCTCGGGGTGGCTCTTGGCCTTATGGGCAACCACGGAGTCCTTTTTCTCAAACTTTTTGCCGCAAATGGAACAAGAGAACTGGTAGAAGGCATCAGCGTCATGCTTCTTCATGTGCCAGTTGAGGGAGGCCTTCTGACGGCAGGTGAAGCCGCAGATCTCACACCTGCCACAGGGGGGAGGCAGAGAACAGGTTATAGTGTACACTGACACTTTTCTCTCCTTAGCATTTCCCTCTATCTCCAATCCAATTGGTTCAAACTTTAACAAAGACAGCAAATTGTTACTGGATAATACTTATTATACTGTAAATCCCATGTACTGGACAGGATTCAAGTAACTGCGCTCCACTTGGCTGAGGTTGTGTCATCTCAAACACTGGAGTGAAATGATGGGCTGAGCACACAATATTGATGTGAATATTATTATTTCTAAACTGTTGAGAGCCTCATTGTATTTCTTTATTTAACCTTTGACAGTTTTATGCTTTTATGCTAGTTTCATTATCCTGGTTATCCTGGTCTATTTTACACTTTTCATTTTAATTGTTTCTCAAATGTTTTGTGTTTTACCTTTGACCATTGTTATGCATCTCCAGTTTTTGTTCTATTCCTTGTAAAGCACTTTGTAACCTTGGTTTTAAAAAGGTGTTGTAGAAATAAAGGTTTACTTACTTACCTATACAAAAAAATCATTACAAAATAACTAGCACAAGCCATTACTTAGCAGTGTATTGTAAAATATCTTCCTTGCCTACAGTGCATATGATGACTTTTTTTGTATAGCAAAATGTCATGCCTACTTACTGTATTGGCTTCTCTCCTGTGTGGATCATCCTGTGCACAGCCAGGTTATGGGAGCTCTTGAAGGCGCGAGCACAAAACTCACAGATAAAGTCCCTCTGATCTGAAAGACAGATGACAAACAGAAGTAGACAACAATTAGATGACAGAATACAGAAAGGGATATATAGACAGTACCGGCCTTGGGCTCATTAGACTGGCAAAAAATATGTTAAGAATTTTTTTTTAATTGCTTATGTTGGCCTTGATTTGCCCTACGAGGCATTTAAACAGCCTCAGAAGTAGTAACATTACTTGCATAATCAAATGTAAACAAATACACGGTATGGTGCCAATACAAAGACTATGTAAATAGACAAGTGTGCCATGACGTCACCTGTATGGTGCTTAGCATGGCGCAACAGCTGTTTCTGCAGACGAAACAGGCGACCACACGAGGGGTGACCACACACATACTTCTTTTTCAGCAAGTGCTGGTATTTTATATGGTGCTGAAATAAAGATATGGGAGAGAAAGAAGGAGCAAACTGGTTAAAGGTACAATGAAAGACAGAATCCTTTACTGGTGAAACTGTTGTAGCCAATTTGGTGTGTACTGCAATAATACTATTTAAACATTAACAACACTGGCTTTCCTTCCACATTCTATAGTAAATACACCGACCTTCTGATGTTTTGCACCTCAATGTAAGCTGATATTGTAGCCACTGTACCGTGTCAAATTCCAGACAGTGGCTTTAAAAATATCTATAGGGAATTGGGGTTGTCATGGTTACGGGTTACGGCTGACAGGATGGCAGACCTGGAGGTAGCGTGGGTGGGCTAAGATAGTACCACAGCCCTCCATCTCACATCGGACATACTGCACAGGGGGCTTCTTCCTATGAGCACAGAAAAGAGGAAATCCATGTAATAAACATGCCGTATTCAAGTAATACTTGTTAACTATATAATATAACTAGAAGGTCTAACATTGTAGCCTTCTCATACTAAGACCAAAGACCTTACCTTCGTTTTGGCAGCCGGGGGGTTTTGTCATCTTTTCGTCGTCTACCTCTCCTTAGATGAAAACAAATTCAGCAGCTTAGTATGGACTTAGCGTTGTTTATCAGTTCATATTCATCCCTCTTTCTAAACTTCCATTTGTCGGTGCATTCGGCACCCAGTCCTTCTATGCCTTCCCTTCAACTAAATATTCACCCATCCATACTTCACTTACTTCCTAGGTGGCTCTATATCGTCTCCCATTTCATCCTCTTCCATTTCCATTTCATCTTCCAACTTCACAGCCACCTTTGGCAATTCCTCCTTTTTAATCTCATTTTCCTCATCCTCCTTTTCTGAGTCCATCTCTTTCTTATCCTCCTCCTGCTTTAATGCCGGACGTCGCATTGATTTCTCCCTAAAGAGTTGAGAGAGGGAGATAAAGCTTTTGAAACTAACCATAATATATCACATTCATCGTATTGGTTTTCTCATTATGCTGCTTCAACTCCAAAGTATTTTCACAATAATAGAGTAATACTCATTATGGAAAGGCAGTCAAGTCAGCGTACTTCTTTGCCTCAGGTTTATAGATGAGGTGATTTGGGTTGTCTCTGAATGGAGGGTCCTCGTCAAGAGGCATGTATTCATCTGCAATACTAATATGGACATCAACAATAGAACACTGGCCACAATTAAATTTACACTGGCAAAATGAAACAAAAGTCCCAAATGTCTTCTGCTAGTGCTTTGATACGTTGAATATCACTCACTTCTCATTGCTTCCTTTCAAAGTACCTCTTTCCACTCCTGAAAAACAGATACAGATTTTGTCACCTCAGTTTGACATGATTGTCGTTATATTAAACATTTTGCAGAGTTATTTCAGGAGGACACTTGCAGTCTAGACAGGTTAGGTAAGTTGCAGGTTAGGTAAGTTGCATATTAAGATGATGAATGTATGTAGGAATGCAAATGAACTTTCTCCTACCACATGATGCAGCCTCTGTCTCTGGTTCAGTCTTGCATACTGGTGCTGGTGCGGAGCGGGGGGCTTGGGTTGAGGGTCCCTGTTGGCCCTTTCTAGACTTGGACAGCTTTGGTCCAAGAGGGTGCAAGGATGCTGAGGCAGACATTATGGCCATGTATTAATTGACAAGTGTAATTCATTACCAGCAGAGGACTCCTCCCCATAGGTGACACAGCCTCACAGTGACACAGTGTATAAAATGGGTGTCTTTTTACCTTTTTTGGCTGTGGATTTCTTTTTCGCAGTACTGTATGTGAAAAAAGGTCTACAGTAAGTGACAGCCAGGTGCAAACCAAAATAAATCTATTGTAGAATATGACAATAATACACAGTTAGCTTGCACTACCGCCCTATGACTATGTACAAGAACATTATAACAACAGCACAGGCACGAAAACACGTATTCAAGTCAGTGGTTTGGTTTGTGTACCAGGTTAACCTATAGCTTTAAGAACTCAGTGATACAAGACACTTCCGACTATTACAGCTCCAATCGCACTGCCACCCAGTAATGATGAGTGCGTCTAACCAGCCTGCAGCAAATGCTATATCTCGTTGTGATACTTATGAACAGTAAAGGGCAGTACAGCAACACGTGCTTGTGCATGCACTTACTCCATGGCGTCTGTGTTTTTGGAGCGTGGTACGCTAGGTCTGCCACGGCCACGGCGGAGGTTTTCAGGTTTCCTCTGGCCGAAGTCATTGTTGGACTTGCTGGTCCTGTCAGCCACAAGTCCCCGGGCTGTCCGTGCTCGCAAAACACGTCCAGGACCCCCGGTACCACACCGAGAGTCATTGGAGCCCGGGGAGTTTAGACCAGTTTTCACCCGCCTCTTAGTCGCTCTCCTCCCGGCGGATGGTTCACTCGAGTCCGGGGATGGGTTTGTGGCCTCCGCTGGACAAACCCCAGTGTCTCCGGTAGTCCCAGTCCCAGGACTGGAGCCTGAAAACTCGTCTTCCCCCGAGTCCATGCCCCTCTTAGCTACACCTGAGTTTGGTAATTAGTGAAGTATGTAATTTAAAATGCACTCGAGACAAAATAGGAAAATCAACGTAGAAGGCCGTAGTGCAGCAGCTAACGTTAGGTTAGTATTTAACTCTCCATCTCCGCGCAAGCCGTACATTTACTAGGATTTTAATTTAAAAAGTTACGTTTAATAAGAAATGTTTATGTTATAAAGATTCAGCAATATTTACTGTCTTTCTTAAAGCTATAGCAAACCTAAAATTTCCTTTGGCCGAGGCAAGGCCTGTATACGTTGCGTCTCCTTTAAGAACGGGTTAGAGCAAACAGCGCACGCAACTTGACGCAAGTATCACGTTTGGACACACGGGCTCCCATACTAAGGACTATCGTGGTCATGGGAAATGTAGTTATCACTGACAAACACATTTAGTGACAATTTAAGAATGCATAAATCATAACAAACACACAGGTAGACAATGGCAGTAAACAGTTTCTAACTGTTATACATTATGTAGCCTCTACTACACTGCTCAAAAGAAATAAGGGAACACTTAATCATCACAGTATAACACCAAGTCAATTAAACTTCTGGGATATCAATCTGTCCAGTTAGGAAGCGTAAACGATTGTGAATCAATTTCACCTGCTTTGGTGCAAATGAAATTGACAACAGGTGGACAGGAGAGGCAACAGTAAGACAACCCCCGGAAATGGTTTTGTAGGTGGTGGCCACAGACCATGTCTCTCTCCTGACTGATTTTTCTCTCGTTTCGCATTTTGCTAGTGCCCTTGTCACTACTGGTAGCATGAGGCGGTACCTGCAGCCCATTCAGGTTGCACAGGTTGTCCAGCTCCTCCAGGATGGCACATCCATACATGCCGTCGCAAGAAGGTTTGCTGTGTCATCCAGCACAGTCTCAAGAGCGTGGAGGAGATACCGGGAGACGGGCCGTTACACCAGGAGAGCTGGACAGGGCCGTAGGAGGACAACAACCCACCAGCAGGACCGGTATCTGCTCCTTTGTGTGAGGAGGAACAGGAGGAGCACTGCCAGAGCCCTACAAAATGACCACCAGCGGGCTACTCGTGTGCATGTTTCTGACCAAACTGTCAGAAACAGACTCCATGAGGGTGGCATGAGGGCCCGACGTCCTCTAGTGGGACCTGTGCTCACAGCCCAGCACCGTGCAGCTCGATTGGCATTTGCCAGACAACACCAGAATTGGCAGGTTTGCCATTGGCGCCCCGTTCTCTTCACAGATGAGAACAGGTTCACACTGAACACATGTGACAGACGTTAAAGAGTCTGGAGACGCCGTGGCAAATGTAATGCTGCCTGCAACATCATCCAGCATGACCGATTTGGCGGTGGGTCAGTGAACTTGAATATTTCGTTAATCGAGATCCGCGATGTGTGATTTAAGTGTTCGCTTAATTTCTTTGAGCAGTGTATATGAGAAAGATAAATGTAAGAAAATAAACAGTGGCAAAATGATTACTGTTTTTGATTGGTGTTTTCCTTTGCATAACATTGAATACAACCCATGATGTATCAGGCAAAAAAAATGCTTAAGATGTTGAATCAAGATTTATTGCTGGGTTAGTGCTGTATTAATGTAACCTAAGAAGACAAAAAGGTGTTACAATTATAGTTAAGGTGCTGTGTATTGTGTTTTCCTTGCAAAATACTGATAATTAGAAAATGTTCTAAGTCATAGAAATAAAACATACTGTTAAAATCATCTTGTCTTCCCTGCATGTTTTTACTTTGCTTATGAAAGCTACAGCAGATTGACATCCCTCATAAACCCTTGGTTGATTTTTGGGGGATATTTGGGGATGCAAAATGGAACAATCAAAGGCACTCGTTTCTTTCAGTTCCAGTTATCATATGATATCATAGCTTTTAGGCTTGTGCCGATCGCCGATCGGATCGTATATCGGCGATTGGAGGGATGATTGACGATTGGTTTTTCCTGCCCGATTGGATCGGCCCAAAAAAAAAACAACAGTACAGCTGTCAACGTAACAGTT
>OMLI01052323.1:4353-14785 GCA_900302605.1 Rondeletia loricata
TGGGGGGGGGGGGGTGTCAGAGAGAGAGAGAGAAAGACAGAGAGACAGGGAGGGAGAGCGAGTAAGAGCGAGAGAAAAAACACAGAGGAGGGAGGGGGGGAGTCTGTGCCATGCAGTGCTCGCATGCGAAGATGAATAGAGAGAATGGCGAGCCTCGTGTTATGTTACAAGAACATAGTAGTGGCTGGGGGGGTCGGGAGGTGGGGGTGGGGGCTCTACATCAACAGACGGATAAACCCGGGAGAAGAATGCATGCCAAGCGCCAAATGTATCAGCGGCTTGCTGGGGCATGAAAATGTCAGGTGTCAGCGGCGAGCCACGCGGTCGTTGCTATTTATACAACCCACCATGTGTTGGATGTACACATAAGGCCTTGTGAACGAGGACGGCGGGGGGTTATGGGTACGAGTATTGCCAGGCAGAGGAGGTGGAGAGCAGGAGAGATGAGTGGGTGACTCACCTCTTTATCAGCCGTGGATACAGACCGCCTGAGAGCCCCCTCCATGGCCTACGTGTTCAGACAGGCAGGGAAATGTCAACGCCAGGGAGGGTTGTGCATGGCTAACAACCTTATGGAGGGATAAGGGCTAGCAGTATCTCATCTGCAGAGCAACACTCACATGCTGCTGGTAAGGCAGTACTTAGACCAGGGGCAGGTGATGACTGGTCATGTTAGGAACATACCAGATATCCCATAGCAACACATACCACGGTTACGTGCCTTTTCAAGCGGCGGTTTTGTTTTGCTCCCGCTCTCTTTGCACGAGCGCGTAAATGACACAGGCAGCTTGGAATGGAAATCTGTAAAAGCTCCGCGCTGACTGAAACAAATTTAGCGGGTTCTTACTCTCCAATTAGTGACTGGCTGGTGAACAAGTAACCCCATCAAAACACATCAGTCGGCATTTTGTTACACGGCCTTTTCCAAAGACCTCGGGCTCTGTGTCAACGGCGTCCTCGTCCAGACAAAGCCGTCTAAACCAGGGATTTCATTTCCACATTGTCCCCTGGTCTCCCCTTCATTGTTGATTTTTCCACTATGTGCAAGGCCAGGGCATTTGTACCAGTCTGTTAGGCCCACGTCAAAAGAAAAAGCATCCGCTGTTGACGGCTAGGCCATTCTTGTTATTCATGTCATGCCTAGTGGTTTAGTAGGGCAGGGTGCAGAATTTTCCAGAAGCAGCTGTGTGCTAGTGAAGCTGACAGTGCGCCAGCCCAAAAGGGTTTCTATCTCTCTCCTTTCTCTCTAACCCAAACCCCCCCTTCCCTCCATCGGCATGCTTGGCTTCGTGCCCAGACTTACTCAAACTCGCACTCAACCAGAAATATCCACCCGCAACCCCCTCCCTGAACATATCCCACTGGCTCAACAGAGAAGCTTCCATCACTCTGGATGACATTGGATAATTCCCCCCCCCCCACACATTCCAGCCAAACAGGAGGAAAAGGGAGGGGAGCGGCATAAAGCAGAGGGCCGCTGTTTCTGCTCTATGGTTATATCATTACAGAGCAGCAGACATGTACACAGTATATCAAGCACAACCTGTCATTAGCATACTTTACTTGATGATGGCTAAATACAAGTGTGCTTTTGTTGGATCCAACCAACTGGATTGCCCTCATGCCAGCGGACCTCAGAACGAAATGCGGGAGTGCTTTATCCAAGCGCTCCGAATGTGAGATCAACTATCCTTGAGCTATAAAAACCCTTCCCTTATTTACTGTGCCATTATCCCCCCTACACCTGTTGTGAAATGCTCTGCCCGAGTTATCAGATACTGCGGAGGCGCTGTTAGTGGTCTAAATAAACCTGTCCGTGCTACACAGTTGTGTAATACACTTGAAGTCACCGGCTCCAATAATAGCACACACCTGTCAAACACAGGCCCTGCTTGTGCTCTCCGTTGACCCGACCTCCTCTCGCTCTTTAACTCAAACTCAAACGTTCCACGGTTGGATGTAAACACTTCTCAAGAAAATGATTTGCAACAAACGCAGACACAGAGACAGAGAGGAACAAGGAGACGAGGGAAAATAGAACATCTTGATGGGCAAGGGCGAGTGAACAAAGGCGATAAAAGCTTTATTCTGTCTCTGCAGAGATTGTGCAGTGGCAGTCGCTCTAAAGCCTTGACTGACAACAACATTAGCGCTCAGAGGAGAAATAGATCCCACTCACAGTTATGTAACATACAAAGAGACTAAATCGAGTTTGTGCATGGGCGTGAGAGTGCATGTGTGTGTGTGTGTGTGTGTGTGTGGGCACATATGCACGCCAACGTGTCGCATTCCCAGAATAAAAACAAAAGTGACAGAATATCTAAGAGTGAATTGTTCTTATCTCCTGGCAACTGTATACCGTCAAGGAGATGAAAGGCGATTTACCCAACACTGAGATTCTCTGAGGAATCCTGTATTTATGCAAAAACATAAAAGTTGTCTTGCACTGGTCTCAGACATTTTCTGATGTGCTTTGTTGTTTGGCATGTGATGGTGAAAGATCAAATGTGTGGTTGCGGTGAAGGCAGCTGATTCATTGCATGCAGACAGTGAGAGCTGTGTCCAAACTTGAACTGGCAATAACTGTCCATGGCTGAGGCTTTTAGGAGGAACGGGTGAGCAGAGAGAGAGAGAGAGAACAGACAGGGACAGGAGGAAATGAGTTGCTATGAGCATCCCATAATACATCACCACAGATCTGCTGACACAACCCAGCAGCCAATCCATTCATCAGCCCACCAGCCGTCCACCAGCAGATGCAGACCAGCTAACCCAGGAACGTTTGCATCCAGCTAAAACATTATTACTATTCTTGTCATGTTTCCTCTCATTATGAATATCGTAACGTGAATCTCTATACCGGACCTTTATTTCGAGTTATACGTTTAACCTCCGCTTCACACACAACACATGCTGCGTTTCCCTTGCATGGGCATTGTGCCATTATTCAGCTTTAAAGGCTGGGCACAGATGGCCACTCACAAGCCATCACATCTATTTGAACCCCGGTTCTCAGCTGACTAAACAAGCGCCTCGGGGTGCAGAGGGACGGCCAGTCACCTGCACACACACACACACACACGCACACACACACACACACACACACACACACGCACACAGCCAATAGTCTATTCAGCAGCAATACAGAGGAAGACTGCTGTCTTCCTTAATTTTTGAGGGAGATACCAGGGAGGGTCAATCACCATGCTTACATCAGTGTTTTTGAAAAGGTCTGGCTCACTGTCATAGTAGGCATGCATTTCCTGTCCAGAGTGATGCACACTGCATTTTGATGTACTGTACTTCCTTTGTGATTTGGCAAAACATTGAAAGTCTATAGCAGAGCAGCTGGCTGAGGAAATTTCTAGACCAAAGTTGTGCTAAACGTTCACATGTTTTCTTTTAGCGCAGCTCACACTAACAGCTAAATCTAACTTTAGCTTGACTTGTGAGAGGTGGCAACAAGCAACTTACTACTGTGACTAGCATGCCCCTCCCAGCAGCCCAAAATACATGTCTGGAAGCTAGAGTTAAACCAAAGAAAGAGGGAGGTCATGACTTCTATTTAACAAAATGGGATCTCCATAGCAGTTCAAATCTGCATAGGCATTTTTAGATTACAAATTTCACAAATATATTTTTATGTAGTCACTTTAGAGCCCCTAGTGGGCTATATTATACAGCCATATTGTTATGTACAGAATATTCTAGCTTGCAGAGCACAAAGCTCCTCTCTCTCCTCCTATTTTGCATTTGGCATAGGAGCAGTACGCCATCTTATCAGCTGATCCTGAGCCAGAAGCCAGGAGTAGTGGCTCAGCAGAAAAAGAGGGATTGTGCTGGGCTAGGCTATAATATGAGAAACAGCCCAAATGCTTTTGGATCAGTCCCATGCTTTGTCCTCATCTCTCACTTTGCCTCTTTCCCTTGTTCATTTTCCATCCTCTCTCCTTCCATTTTTTTGTCCTGCTCCCCCTCTCCTTCCACTGCATCCTGCTCACTCTCTTCCTCCACCTCTCTCTCTGCTCCACGTATAAGATTTGGCAGCACTCCAAGATCTGAGAAAAACATTGGAGGCATAGCCTCGTTTTGATGTCTGGAAAGAGAGAGAGACAGAGTGAGAGAGACAGTTAGCGAGAGAGTCCTCATTTCCATTTCACAGACTTGATTCACAGCAACACCACAGCAGAGAGGAGGAATTCAGGGATATCGAGAGTGGGAGCATAACCGCCAGTCAGAGAGGAGAGGAAGGATAGCAAGACAAGGCCGACACAGATCTGAGATTGCAAGAAAAAAAAAGAAAATTAGGTTCACAGAGTACGAGGAGTAGCTATATAAAGAAATGCAGGGAGACAAGCATCAAGGAAATAGTGAGGGAAAGAAGAGAGAACGGTCATAAAAAGATCTCAAAAACAGTGAAAATGTGCATTTTATTTGTGTGACCTCTCAAAGGCGCTGTGTTTTTGTGTTACTAGCCAATACTCCACATAGAAGATTGCTAAAATTCAAAGCAAAAGCATGCCTACTTATTGAAGAACTCAAAACAGAGTGAAATACAATCAAAATTCATACTTCAAATTCAAGTCAGTAGGCCTTGCAGTAATTGGGTCCCATAACAGTGAAAATAAAATAAATGTGGCTCTCTGCATTGTAATCGTGTTTATTATGCAGCCTTGCATGGTAAGCAGGCCAGACCAGTCCGATGTAAGCCACCTCTACGGACCGAGCCAGAAATCAGAAAGGGACATTTTACATATCCTGCGGATTCAGCCGTGCTCCTCCTAATTGCTGGTTGGAGCTCCAGCCTCTCCCCAGTGCTGAGAAGAGAAACCGTCATTACTAGTCTCACAGGAGCCCGAGCCCAACTCCAAAGGGAAACTTTGATTGATGAAAAAAGAGGCAGATCCAAGCGTGTCCTCGATACAACATTTGCGGTGACCTTGTTTTCCCTGACAGGTCTAAAATTAACCAAGCGGATCAGTTATACTGGGAGCAGAGACATGTGGACCAGATTCTCCTTTTGGCGCATCCCCGTCTCCACTCGCTTTCAGGGGATTACAGCAGCACGAGTGTGCCTTTTGATTTATTGTGCTAAACATAGATTCATTAGTGAAACAGCTGGCTGTATCCGGCGCTTCACTGTCTCCCACACCGGCCTTCCCCCTCCTCCACCCAGCGACTGGACACCCGCTCACCATATCCAACTCTTAAACAAAATGGGAACGGATGAGAATTTACAGTGTACTCCAATGTGGATGTCGTGAGCATTAGGGTTAGTGTTAGCTGTTCTTTCTGACAGAATGTCACCTACAGCCAGAAATATGATAATCATACCAGTGATATCATATGGTTGAGGCAGAATATCTTCTCCAGCCCTGAAATTCCTGCTCTGTTTTTGGAGAATTTCCCCAAATCTTAAGGCAGCTTCCTTTAAGTATCATTGTTAACAGCTCTGACTAAATCCAAAACATCAGAAACAGAGGCAATGCTCATCTAAGGAGGCAAGTGCAAGTCTGCACTGTGCTCCAAAGACAACAAATAAGGATCATCAACATCTGTATGCTGTCCTACAGTTTAGTTAACCATTCAAAGGAAAGGAATAGACAGAGAGGGAAGAGACTGCTTGGCTCACCTAGCTGTTATTGCCTTTCACTTAACTTGATTAACAGGATTCCGTCAAGTAAATCAATCAAACAGTTCATGAGGGATTTCATGACTATTGATTAGGCTATATGCTGTAGCAGCTTGATAAAGCATGTGACTGTTTTGTTCAGAAAGACATTTAACAGCTGGAACATCTGAGCTACCTGGATCTAATCCTGCAATCTAAATGATTATAAGGTGTATTGTACTGTAGCTTTAGACAAACCCGTCTATCATAAAGCAGAGGAAGGAAGAATCTAAATTAAACTTTGCCTGGAGTGATATCAGCTTCACCTGGACTTGGCTCAGTCTCAGACAACGTGTCTTACTAGGTTTTCCATAAAATAGTAAAAGCACATCAAAGATAAACAAGTGCTTTGTCAATGAAACAAATATATATATATATATATATATATCGGTCTCATAGACGAGAGCTTAAGCATTAAAAGTCCTGGAGGTCTCTAAAGGTTGTTCTATATAAGTAAACAGAAATTCAAGCTGAACATTGTGCCATCACCTGTGTGTGACCTCATGTTTGTCTTCACATGCCGGTTGTTTACAACAGCCGTCCTGTATCTCTCCATGATCACATTTTGCAGTCTGCCTGGTAAAAGAACAGGTGGGGCCTCAGGGGTTAATGTTCCCTGCGTATGAATCGACAGGCTGCACCGGGGGACCTGCTGTTGACTGGTTTCACTGGTAACCATGCAACACCAGAGCATTGTGTTATGACAGAGCCACTGCCAGGGACACGTTATCACTATATTAGATACAGTGCAAACCATTTTAGTCAGCAGTGAGCGAACTGGTATTAGCTCCTCTGTAGATCAATCTTACAGGGAGAAATGTTCTTTTGTGTCTCGTTGCATCATATGCTGGTATATGGAAATCCTCCTCCCATCTCTGATAGCTGTGAATGTGGCAATTTTAGACCATAATGATGAACAAGTAGGTCAAAGTGCCAAGTATGCAACATGCTTGAATGTCTGTCAATAGCAGTTAAACCTGATAGGGTGAATTTTTGTGCCCCACATTATCTAAAGTTGAGCAGGGTCAATAACATGCAATCAATGAACTAGTAAAGTGAGTGTTACCCTTTATCAAACTGGGCAGCGTTTCTGGTATTAAAGTCCAACTGATAAGTAACTGATAAATTTCCAACGAACGGAAAAGGACTATAAACAAACAGCTGTCTTAAAAATGCGTATTCGTGAAAAACAGGTTTCTGTCGGTCAAAAGCGACTGAGTTTCAAATCACGTTCTGAAAGCTTTCGTGTGTTGTCGATGTTTCATTAAAAAAATAGCCATGGAGTCTTTAGAGTTCATTCTGTCTATGGCTCCCTTGTAGTCTTCTCAAAAAGGGCACACTTATCCATGCACTGTTTAGTTTGACTAAACAGAGGGGTGTGTTTTCATTGAACATTATGAATCAATCAATTAACCAAGGAACACCATACAGCTTATTAAAGAGGAGGTAGATATTGACCTGGTTAAGAGTTCCAAGTGCCTACCAAAAAATCATCAGTAGGAAAAAAAGAGTCTTTATCCTAATATATCTACAATACATTTAAAACGCCTCTGTCAGTCTAGAGAGGTAAATAGGTCCTCAGCTGATGAAACAGAGGCTTTAGCACCGGGTGAAATAAAGAAACATGAAGGAATACCACAAGAGGCAAGTCTCTCTGTGGGCCTATTACTAACAAAAACGATCTGCCTGTGAATGCATGCTGCTGCTGAATTTTGGGGAGCATTGTGACAGCTAGATAAAAAGTGTGCATGGAGCAGATCACGTCTCGAATAATGATGCAACTGCTTACTGAGACATCAAGTCCACCTCCACCAGAAATGATCCTCCTTCTCAGTGTCCGTGTGGTGCAGTGTCAGAGTTCTTTGTCTCCAGATTGCTTCTCTTTTTGGAGACAAGTAACTGTAGTTGGTGTCTTAACGACCCCATAAGCCATTCATTGCTTGTAGAGATGAGTTTAGCTGTTACTTGCCATTACGGTGACAGAATGGCTTTTTTTTTATGGCTGTGCTGCAATGAATCTGCAGCAATTAAATTTGCATCGGAAGAGATCAGTTGACCAAACCGAGGCTGGTATGTCAGGCCTGCATTATTGTTTACCCTGGAGGAACACAGTGTAGTAAGGCGGAAATCCGTTCATAGCATGTGACTCAATGGAAGAATGTTGTAGTATCAGTATATTAAAATGCTAAAATTGAGTGATGTCTTCAGAAAGGGGTGTCTTGCAGTGCTATCAGCCTAATTCATACTAATGCTCATGATTTTATTCATAATTTGTCAATGCCTTAGTGAATCAAAAATGGGATTCTCTATGAAAATAAGAGTTTGGTCTAAAATAAAGATATCCTGCAGACCTGAACACCATGTACTGCCAGCAGCTCACTTTCATGTTAGACACCATTTGCAAACTGGTTTGAAAATATGTGACGCCAGTATGAAAGCGAAGATTTTTGTTGTTGTTGAGTCGTTAATTTCAGCAAACGTAATAATTTGTGGTTACACTATGGTATCATGTTGACAATCATGCACTTTCTCCCATTACTGACTCAACAGATTCCAGCTGACTGAACATGACTTGGCACCTCGTTCTGTACGCTGCAGTCAGTTACAGTCTACACACAAACTAGGGCAAATTTGGGACAATGTGCCTGTTTTTCCAGTCATGCTTTTCCATCGTGAAAGGCATGTGTGCAGAAGAGCTGCTGCCCTGCACCTTTGCATTAGTTATGCAGCATGGAACAGTAGCCTATTTATGTTGTGCAGCGTGAATCAAGTCTCCTGAGCCGTCACAACACGCCTGTGTATCGGAGCAGAGGGCCCTGTCTAACTCTGTTCACAGTACCGTGTAACTTAATCGTTCAAATGAAGCAAGCTCAGACAATAAGTTCATACAAGATCAGAAATTGTATTTGGCAATTTTTAAACAAGTGCATACAAGTACAGCTAAAAGCATTTCAGTTTTGCCAAGTGCTCGTAGAGTAGCATTAGTCACATTCTACGTTAAACAGGAACTGCCACCAGACCTAGAAGTACATCAAGAATTTTGTTAAACATCAACAAAGAGGAACGTAGTCCATTATAATGAGTACATACCTTTATCTTCAAAAATATAGAAACACAATGTATTCAAAAATCAAAAATTATACAACCATGTTTACGAAGTATACTCTTCCCTTGGGTCCAATATGTACAAGTCCGTTAGTTTGTTTGAATGGTATGTATGTGATATTTATATATTTATACTCATATTTTTGCTTCCCCACCCCAAAAACTGTTCAAACAAAATCAAGGGTCCCTCTCCTTTTTTACTTTGACATCTCCTGCAAGGATGGTTGCAATTTCTCCTTGCATGAAAGCCCATGGTACGTTTGAACCAACCAGGGGACATTTCTCTCCACTCGGACAGTACACTTCACCCGTGGCACCTTGCTGCTTTATGCTTTCCCTTGAGCACGGGAAGCAGAACTTGTGAGAGGGCACAGATGGGCACTGAACAAAGTGTGTGTCCTCCAAACGCTCGTGGCACAGCGTGCAGCACAGGGGTATGCTGCCGGGTACAGAGGAGTCCGGAATGCTTTGGGGGTGCACTTGGTCCATGCCTGGCACGTGGGGGGTGCCTGCGCCAGACGCATCCCTCTGGTTCAGCCTCCTCTGACTCATGGAGGACGGCGAGAGGGGGCTGCTGCTGTTCCTGCGGGTGGTAGAGTGGACCTGGTTGGCGTCCTTGGGAGAGCTGTTCCCGCCTGCGTTGTCTGCTGCCAGGATGAGCGCCGCAATGGGGGACTGGCCGTTCTGTGCCGCCTCAGGTGGAGTGGTGCGGGAGTGGGGGGATATTGTGGAGGGGGGATTGGCGAAGCTTGGCGGGGGAACTGGTGGCATTTTCAGTCCGTCAGTAGGCGGTGGTAACCACTGCTGGCCTTCTCCATTCAGCTTGGCTGCTGTCCCCTCTCCCTCTGGTTCAGGCGAGGCTTTTCTCTTCATGCTCCGGGGGTGTTTTCCTCTGTCTGGTGGTGGGAAAGGGTTAAACAAAACAGTTGAGGCACAACTCAGACAAGGATGAATAATTAACTGGAAAGGAGGCATGCATTTTTGCTGTTCCCTGCTGCAACCACAGGCTACATAATAATAATAATAATAATAAAACAAACAAATGTGTTGCAATTTCATTCTAAACTGCATGGATAATGTATTCATATTTCTATAGATATCATCATATGTACTGGATTGGGCTGGAACGGGTTACTATTGCTGAGTTAATCAGGGAAATGGCACAAAATATATGCAAAGCTCTTTCATAAAAATACTACGGAGTGCCTACCTGACTTGGAAGCCGTGGCGCTGGCCTCATAGCCCATAACCCTTTGTTGCATGGCCGCATGGTCCTTCTTGAACCTGCTGTCGAAGGTGTGCAGAGCCATCAGGTCCCTCACTGTTTTGCCCTTGCTCATCCAGTCCTGCTCTGCCCTGTTTTTGTGGCTCTCGGAGATCTCCGGCGTGAGACTGTCCGGTCTGTGCTTCTCCTTCCCCTCTCTGTCGTGCTCGGTGCTGGACACCGAGGCGGGTCTCTTGCCCATGTCGCCGGGACTACCGGAGGGAAGCCCCATCTGCCCCGGTCTACCGTTGACGGCGTGCACCGGGGCCATGCTCCCGTTAACCAAAGGCACTAGATTCGGGGGGACCGCGCTATTCCTGCGAGGGTTGGGGCTCTGGCGGTTCAGCTCCGGCGGGTCGTCGGGTTTTGGAAATCCGTTTGGCACCGGGAGG
>OMLI01052327.1:6979-19356 GCA_900302605.1 Rondeletia loricata
GGGGGGGGGTCGTAGCAGAGTGTGACATGGAGGGAGAAAGAAACACGAGTAGAGAAGTCAATATTCGCAATTTTGACTGTCGAATCAGGTTTCCACGGTTATAAGACGGCGATACAATTTTCAAACGACATGATTGGTTGTGATTCTGATAAGATCATCTGACTTGCCATCTTTTTTCCGATTCATCAGTTGGTTGAATAACAGGTGGTCCAATAACGCTGCAAAGAACAAGTGTTTACATCCCTGATTTTGAGTAGACCAAGGGGGCCAAGGATGAGGCAGTTCAACATCACTGGCCAAGAGAGAGTCGGGGTACAGTAGTACAGGGGAGTCCACAATACCTTCTTAATATAGAAGAGCAGCAGGAGTTTGAAAATCTGTATTGCAGGCAGAAGAGGAGTGAAGAGAACACCCAACCTGAAAAAAACAAAATTTGGTTTTCCATTGTATATCTTATTAACTGGGTTCAAGCACAAATGTGACTTAAATTAGCATGATTGTGTTAACGTCCCAACAGTCAATTTTGTACCAGGCCAAGGTCTGTCCATAGATGAGTTCCAGGACGTTCCTGGCAATATCAAACACTGGTCTTCTCTGCCTCTTCAGCACCTTCTCAGAAAACAACCTGGGACAGCGGGGGAGAGAGAAATGAGATAAGATGAAGGACGGGAACAGAAAGAGATGGACCGAGAGAAAGAGATATATATAGAGAGAGAGACAGAGAGAGAGATTCATAGCCACATGAGGGTTTCCCTGATGGTTGGAAGGAAAGAGAATTCGTTTTAATGCTTAATGCAAACTGCTAAAATAGAAATATTTTCATGCGTTTTAATCTGTGGGACCTTTTCCTATCACCAAGAAGAACAAAGAGAGAGTTCGAGAGAGCTTGTGAATTACCAACCTCCAGAGAAACTCTCCAAATAAGGTGACCAGTCCAGTGAAGATGAAGTCCATGAGTAGGAAGCGATACAGCTCCTGGCCTACGAAATTCTCCCAGCACTGGAGACAATATCATCAAAACAGAGCACACAGTAAGCCACAAAACAAATACCATGCCAAGCGACACAAATTCAAATCACAGATGATGACAATATTCTCAATCAGACTGTTGGAAAGTAAGAACGACGGCTCATCATGCATGTTACCTGCAGGCCAAGAGTCTGAGGCTCAACAGCCACCTTGCCCAGCCAATAGTAGCAGAGGACCCCCAACACACTCACTTTCAACATCAGGTTTCTAGAAAACACAGCCAGCAAACAATAGGGTGACAACCAAAACCATACATTTTGCACCTTCTTAGACTCCCAACATTAACTCTGTACTTGTAACATGCAGTTCCCATGCACATACCTGCAGATGGCGACATATGTGCGTATACTGGGTGAGTCGTACTCCTCCATCCAGGCTGCTGCGTTGAACAGGTTGGGCAGCAGCAGGTTGATGAGGGAAACCACCACAGGGAGAGCCAGCAGGCTGGCTTCCTTCAACAAGGGGTCTTTGGCGCCATAACGAACCCTTTCCTGGTAGTCCTGTCAGTGGGAGGGAGGGAGAGCGAAAACAGAGGACAGTTAGACAGAAAAAGAAGCCAGGTTTCTAACTGCAAATGAATAAATAACTCCTTTCGTGTTATGTCATGTTGTCCTGTCATCTTCCGCATAGTGTCTGACATTCACTGCCAAGGCCTGGTAAACTAAAAACAATGAACCTGCCAAGAATAATAAATATACTGTACATTTTTCAGTATGTCACCCCACCCCTTTTCAGTGCTACTTTGTGTATAGAATCAGGTACTGTGTGGAATATTCAATAGAGACAAGAGCATATTTAGAGTTTTGTGCTTGCTATGTGTCGCCACATGGGAATAACATTAAGTTTCAACTAATGTTAGGCTAGTTAACATCCAGGCAGCAGAGAAACAGGAGCAAATGTTTACAGAACTTTGGACCCTACTGCTTTGTGCAAGCCAGCGTAACATGCAGTAATCTTTAGCCCCTTTCACACATGCAGCCTGTTCCGTCAATGTCACGGCATTGGGGTCATGTGTGAATGGAGCCGGTGTCGAAATGCCGTCAAATCAGTTCCTGCAATTTCCCTGCTCAAGACGTTGTAACGTTGCTGGTAAAGTTCCGGAAAAACCATGTGTGAACAATGCCATAACATTACCGGCACAGGCACACACAACGTTAGGACGCTCTGACGTAGGACGCTCTGTTGTCCAACTGTGAGCCCATCACAAAGTTCTCAAGAAGGTGACAAGTTAATTCTGCTGGCAGTGCCGTGTAAAGACTGCATGTAGGAGGGGAAATACAAACCACTCTACAACCGGCTGTAGTTTTTTTGATGAAGGATTTGTTTTTTGAATTGGACAGATAACAGAGCTCCACATGAGTAGCATAAATTGCAACATAGCACTCTGACAAGCGTCTTCACCCGCCTTGTTTTCAAACTGCAGTGACTCCGGCGCAAAGTTTCAACATAATTTCAGGTAAATGACATCAGCGGAATTTACCGGTATTTCCAGCATTGTGTGAATGGTAGCGTTACGTTAAAAAGGCAGAAAGGCATGTCTCGTGTGAACACAGAAACTGCTACCTTTACCGGAAAAACGAATCCGGCAATGTTACGGGATTCATGTGTGAAAGGGACTAATGTTTTGCTTTGATTTAATTGGCTCACAGTCAGAGAGTGTACGGTGGTCAGCAGGGACAAAGTCTGAGAGCGAGTAAAGACCAAATACTGTATAAAATAAATGTTATTGTCTAAAATAGTTACCGGCCAGTGTGGCAGGTGACCCTTATTGATTTATCCACAAAAGAATAATTTTACCGGCATTCGGCACTTAGCGGGTGTCAATTTCGGACCCTGGATGCACCCTCCCTCACCTTGTGCATGAATTCAGAGAAATAGAAAATGGCTAGCACGCAGGCAATGGTGCTGCCTATACAGATAGCCCAGGCCAGGCCATGAACCGTCAGTCTCCACAGCCTCTGGCTCACTGTCTTCTTGACATGCTTATGAGTCACCTCTGCCAACAGCTCCTGGAGAGGGGGAAAGAGGAGAGAGACGAGGGGGGAGAGGCAATGTGAGAGAGAAAATAGGGTGAGCGGCATGAGAGAAAGAGAGGGCGGGGCATTGGGAGGGAGGAACAAAGAGAGGATGAGAAGTGAGGGATGAAGAAGGAAAAGAATGCATTAGTTCATCACATTCCTGTCTGCCAATGTTCCCAACAGTGACAGAGGGAGAGAGAGGGAGAGAGAATGTGCTTTTCTAAGTGTGTGTGTGTGTGTGTGTGTGTGTACCTTGAGCTGGGTGCAGATGTTCTCAGACATGAGCTTGACAGAAGACTTCTTGATGACCTTGAAGTCCCAGGAGCAGAAGACCTTCACGGCCAGTATACCCTGGGACTTGTCAATGCGGAAACTCTGGCCAAACGACTTTGACATGCTGTTGGGCGATCGCATATAAACATAATATAAGCCAGATCATTTTCAATGTAAAGCCCATTATGTTGAAAATAGTCTATGTTTAGAGGTACATTTTCATGTTCAGTATGCTCGAAATGCTTCAGACACTCTCACACAGACACACTGCACCTGTACACAAGGATGATACATGTGATGAAGAAGGCCATTCCTATGGTGAAGAAGTACGCGAGCGGCATGTTGTAGGAGAGTTGCTGCGACGCACAGTCCAGCCCGGTTCCACTGGACACAGAGAGATTCTGCCCTCTTTCATCATCCCTGCAGCTCTTATGCAGGGTGAAGTTGCAGTAGTAGCCATAGTACATCACCGAGTCTGAGAAGTAACCCTGAGACAGGGAGAGATGGAAAAGATGCTCATTTGTGTGAAAACAGAGCTTTCAGTTAATCCATTCTAATCCAAGTCTGCTGGCTCATATTGACACACAGGCCATCCACGTACTTCTAGGGGACAGGCAACCTAAATATATTTGTTTTGGATTGGTATCTACAAATGGGGGATGAGTATGTACCTTGCTAACATATTTTTCTTGATTTTTGTTTCACTTTTGTACATTGTGCTTGTGTTTATTTATAGCTAAAGACTGCTATGTTATAAGGATACGATCATATAGTTCTAAAGCTCTTAATCACACAACAAGGATGTGGCTGAACGTGATATGCAAACAAACAAAAAAAGAGTTGCTGCACACTTGTAGCTCCGATGCATAGATTTATTAAGACATCACATTAAACCAATGTTTCAGCTGTTCATGCTGCCTTCACCTGGGTTAACGCTTTAGGTTAAGTTAAGAGACTCAGGGGTTGCTGCCTTCATCAGGGTCTCTTAAGTCTCTTAACTTAACCTAAAGACTTAACCCTGATGAAGGCAGCATGAACTGCTGAAACTAAATCTATACATTGGAGCTACAAGTGTGCAGCGACTCTTTTTTGTTTAGGTTTGTTGAGCCCCGCTGTCCTGCACCTCACCAATGCAGGTGTGCGTTTCTTTCCTTTTTTCATGAACTTGATATGCGACCACTCACTGCTGGGCTGTTGATTTCAGTGACCTCCTATCTACCCATTTAAAACCCATTGTGTGGTGAGTGTTTAAAAAAACAAAACGCCTCAGAGCCTAAAGTGTCTTTGAGAGGTATTGTGATAATATATTACTACAGCACACCGGTGCTTACCTCTCCAGTGAGGAGCTCCAACCCAGAGAAGTGGACCTGTCCCTGAGGTGGCGGGGCCGGAGGGTGCACAGCCTGGGGCAGCACCAGGAACGTACCCGTCACCAGGAACAAGAAGAGGTTGAAGAAGAGGAGGGTCTTAAGGAAAAGGAAGTACGAGAGGACGCCAGTGCCGAAACGCCCACTCACTCTCTTGAGAGCCACCTGCCACAGCTGGAGGGAGTGCAGGAAAGACAGCCAGCTGTACCAACTATGTCTCACAGCCTGGGAGGGGCGGAGAGAGAGAAAGTGGGGAGGAGCAAGGACAGTAAGTAGGAAAGCACTATGAAAGGAAACTCACAGGATCTTGTGAATGGACAAACACATTGTACATATATGGAAATGAAGTAGCCTACATTATGTTGAAAAATATGTTACATGTGACTTCCGTGTAAATGAATGTAAATTATGTGGAAAATAATTGCTTAAGGTGAAAAAGACATTTTTGAGAAATCTGACAATCAAACATGATCATACTGTATTGTATAGTGTTGTATAGGAGGAAAGAAATGGCGGAACAGAGAAAGTTTTCCATTATCTACTAAAAATGATTCACAGTTTAACAGTACAATTCCAGGCAATGTGCTTGTGCGAGTCTGAAACTTGTGACTCACACTCGGAGAGCCATAAATACTTGGGCAACAGGACAATTACAATGCCTAGATAACAACAGCTACAGGAAACACCCACTGACACCCAGTTACAGCCTCAAAGAGGAATGTGTTGTGTATGTGTGTGTGTGCGTGCCCGTGTTGTGTATGTGTGTGTGTGTGTGTGTGTGCGTGCCCGTGTCCCATATATCAAGATATTTGGAAGAACTGATAATAATCCATATATCTTTAAGAATACTGAAGTGTACTGATAATCCGATTTTACACACATTGCAGGTCTGTAAACCAAATTGCGTCAAGGTTTTCTTAAAACAGGAACAACCCCGACCCATATGTCTAGACAGAGTGACACTGTCTGATTATTACAAGAAGGCTTGGGTATCCACATCAAAACAGTCATGCTCTCAATGTGTGCAATCTCCTCACACTCAATCACCTAGCTGTAGTTCAAATCCCATGTAGGACGGCTCCAGCTACTATTGTGATTCTACACTGAATATACAAAATATTAGGGACACTTACTCTTTTGAGAATCCAGGTGAAAGCCATTATCCCTTATTGATTTCCCTTATCAAATGTATACCAATCACAAAGGAGGAGATGTAGATCAAGAGAAGCAGATGAGTTAGAGAAGGATTTTTAAGCTTTGAGACAATTGAGATGTGGATTGTGCAAAAGGGGCTGCAGCTCAACTTCAGGAAGATGTTCCTAATATTTTGTACATTCAGTGTATATTGTCTGCATGATCTATGAAGGGGCCAATACATCTTAAAGAAATACAAACAATATCTAGATACCCTATCAGTGTTGGGATGGGACTTGATATCCTGTAGTGGGAAAAACTAGAATACAGGAAGTCGAACAGAAAAAGAAGTGACTCACAATGATGATATAATACTTGAGGCGACTGCAACAGGGGATCTGACTGGCAGAAAATGAGCGTCTCTCCTTCTGTAATGCTAACCTCCTAGAGACACAGAAACAGAGAGAGAGGAATTCAGATTGATATATTTACAATGGCGGATTAATTTGACAAACTGGTATAATGATCAGGTCTACCTGAGTTCACTCTTCTCGGCTACACTGAGCGGCATGGCTCTGAGCATCCTGACTCTGTCGTTCACTGACAGGTTCTGCAGGTTGTTCACCAGGTGGTCCCTCTTACTCACTGTAACACATACAGGGACAAAATCAGGTCCATTACAAAACATGTCAAACATAGATTTATTTTTATCTTAGTGTCTACATTTTCTAATTGTGCATGTGTGTAGAGATGAGAGTGGCAAGTTTGCATGACTGTGTGTGGGTGTCCTCTCACCCTCCCCGCCGTCTGCCTCCACGCTGTCCGTCTCCACGCCGTAGCCTCGTATGCTGGGTCTGGCTGAGTGGGAGAAGTCTCGGATGGAGGGTCTGCTCTGCCTGCGTCTCCGCAGCTGCATGGTCCTGTTGTAGTACTGAGAGATAATGGCTCCCCTGCTGCGGCCTAGCAGAGGATGAGGAGAGAAATAATGATCAGACTCTGTGAGCGCACTCTGTGAGCGCACTCTGTGAGCGCACTCTGTGAGCGCAAACCTCCGCCAACACTGAACAATTCTCCAACTTGCTGCTACAGCCAAAGACATCATTCCTATCACTTAAATTTTTAATTAAATTGATTTCTTGACCCTGCAAACATACCCTCAGGATTTTGAATCAAGTGTCTATCTCTGTTATTTTCAGTTATGGCTAAAAAAACTATAATCATCTAATGACAGAAATCCCAGATCCGGATCATCACCAAAATCTAAGTACAGTTTTTACAAGGGAACATAGCATGTAGACTGTTTATGTGGGTGTTTGCATCACATCAAGTACCAAAAGATAAACAGTCAGTCACCACTTCCACCACCGATGGTGAGAGCCAAACCAGATATCTCATCTGACACACTGTCTGATAGCAGCTATCAAGCCATCTTCATCTCCAGAGTGTCTCTGTCAGCGCTGGAGAGACGGAGCATGCTGAAGCACCAGACCTGCCACAGAGGCTGACAGGAAGATGTCACCGCCTGACATACAAACTGCTTCCTCATGAAACTCTGTTCAGCCAGAACAGTCTCTCTCTTTCTGGTTCTGTAGCTCAACTAGACGTTCCTCGTCGCCCGCGACACCATTTGTATCCCCCGCCACAAGTGTAATGCCTAGGCCCTGCTACAGATTATAATATATTAATGTATTATTATTTTTCATGTCATGTCAGAAGAGTCAGTCAAGAATTGTACTGCACAGAGCATTCACAAGCTCCATGTGCCAAAATTTCAACGTTTTTCCCCATAAAACGGTAAAATGTTACGATATTTCATCTGAAATTCAATAGGGTTCATCTGTGTACCATTTTACATCATGTCTGAAATTTCAAAGTCAATCGATTGAAGCGTTGAAGTTGTCCAGAGGACATCCCAAAATTTGGCATTTTGACCCCTGATCGGGTGGAGGTGAGTTTCAATATGGTCCACCTTTGTAACAGTTGCCTTAATAACTTGCATGAATTAGAAGATCGTCAAAGGTTTTTGTCTGGTGCCGAGAACTAATATTACATTTTCAGGGAGTTAATCGGTTCAAGCGTTCAAGGGTGTTAGCGGGCAGAGAAAGCCCAAATTTGACCGCGGCGGCGGACGTGGCATACAATAATGTGTAGAGCATGGCACTGATAGAGCCAGGGGTTGGGGATCTGTTCCCACTGAGGACACCCATGCTAACAAAGTATGCACGCATGGTACTGTGGGGTGCTTTGGATAAAAGCATCCATCACTGTCGCTGTACAGTGAACACGTTGTATCTCAAAAATGTCAACTTTTGAGGAACTGAGAAAAACAGCCTTGTTTTCAGCTTGACCACCATGCATTTTTGAGTTTATCAAATGGGTTTTGAAAGGGCTTCATAAGACCAAGGGTGGTAACATTTTCTCAACCCACAGAGGAGCATGTAATCCTTCTACTATTGTTAAACCAGGAAAATCACCAAGATTGGAGTTACGAGGTTTTCACATGACAACAGTGAAATGCCATGTTTATCCCTCTGTATCCATCACTCTCTTTCTCTCCATCAGTATCAGGCTATTTCTACCAGCCGTCTGCAGGACCCACCAATAGTGCGACTGGGCATGGAGGACAGGATCCTCAAGGTGGCTGAGGACCAACGTTCACATATGAGGGGGTCTAACTGGTCCGCATCCTCCCCTTGGTCTTCCCTTTGCCCCCAACTCTCTCCCCACATCTCATGTCCAGGGCTGGACAGGTAGGCCAAACTGTCTGGGGGATGGGGAACAAAAACATACATTGGAGGAGATACAGTATAGAGAAACTGTTATTGCATATAAATTCAGGCACACACGTGCAGACATGCATCTATGCACACAAACGTACCTTGACCCTCGTCCAGCTCTCTCTGTAGCTGCTGCAGCTCCAAAGCTTCAGACGGTCCTTCATTCTGAGTCTGCTCGACTATCAGCTGCTTGAACGAGTCATGAACGCCTTCCTCATCCACCGGACTCCTGACAGAGAGGGACACTCAAGTAAGGAAAGATAAAAAGTGGGGAAGACCAACCAAACAAATAAGGGTCTTTTCTATGAAGACAATGGGATGGAGGTTAACAGTAGGTCACATGGCGCAAGAACACACATGAACCCAGGGAGACTTTATGCTTTATGATCTGCCTTCCCGTTTAAAGTCTAACAAGGCATCAAAGAGCACAGCTAATCCTGTCATCTCCGTTCCTTATTTTCTTCCCACTCTGTATTTCTCACCGCCATCACCACATGTAACATGAAGCGAGCTGACAGCATGACAACAGCTAAATAAACAGAAAACTCTGAGGTTAAAGAGAGAAGAAGACTTCATGACAGATGAGCGGGGAAGGAAAGCGGGAGGAACATGAGGAGAAAGAGGACTTTTCTAATACTTACTCCAGTCCAGCCTCCATGTGGTGGTAGTTCAGGTCAATGTTAACAATAAGAGCCATTCTTATTCTTCTTCTCCTCTATTGGTCTCGATCTGTCTGGCCGTCACACCCTCACCTGCTCAGATCTGCCCTCCGCTCCCCTGTCATGGTGTTTATTCCTCTACCTGAGAGAGAGGCGGAGAAAAGGAGGGGGGGAGCAATGAGAAGAGGGAGAGACGAAGGGAGGGAAGGAATGTCAGCTGTCATACAATGAGTTATTGGAGGTAATCCAATGTCTCGTCATGTTGCTGCTTGTCCGGTGAGAGCACATTTCCTCTGGGACACACACCAGTGAGGGAACAAAACTCAAAGCTTATGTAAATGACAACTGACTGCAGTATTTCCAATGAATTAGCACCACAACTTCTTAATGTTACAATCAGTGGAATCAGATTTACATTAGGCAAGACTGGGCTTTGGGACTTGATTTGCATTCAAACAGATGAGAGAAGTAGTAGGAAGAAGCTGGGTAGGAACCGCACAGATACAATCAGATAATTATAATCAAGAGCTCGGGAAAAACATGGAGGAACAACCTCGAATATTTCTGTTCAAGACTTAGTGCATTAGCTTTTGTCAACATTTAGTGCCCATAATGATCATCGACATGACACTCTCATAAAGATGACTTGTCATGAGGGATTACGCCATTATGTCTGGTCATGAGCGCTCCATTGTCATGCTGGTTGTAATGAGGACTGTGGTCAGAGTCAGATGGCATGGTTTCACCAGTGAATATTCATGAGAGCGGAGACAGTATGATTCATTGTCAGAGCTCATAGTCAGAGAGCGTCATGTCAGGGCTTGGAGGGAGTGTGTGTGCTTGTGTGTTTGTGTGTATTTTAACGCGAGTGCCCACTTCAGTCCAAAAATCTGTCTTCAATTATGTGCAACATTTGCATATAAACTTTCATCAAAGACATAAAGAAGACATTTCCTGTTGTTAGAAAACGTGTCTTAAGTTGCAACATGATCATCAAAGTCATATAATAAAAAAGTACTGGAGTGTTCGGGATTTAAGAAAATGTAATCCAGATATTCATTAGTGACCAATAAAACAACTTTCCCGTGTGTGTGTGTGTGTGTACTGTAGATACAATAGAGGCCCAGAGTTTCGCTCAGGGTGGAGGTCTCTCTGCTTCTTTTCCTGACCTGCTATGAAATCAGCACCACAGCCAGGCAGAAGGGAGGAGCTGTGACTGTCAGCCAACACACTGACTGCATGCCTGAATGGCTACAAAATATCACACTCTCAGGATTACATTCATTCTCTTTTCAGGCGTCAAGCCGTCTTTTCAGCTTGTTCTTTTCAGGCCCTATGATGAAAATCTGCTGCATCCATCTGCTCTCTCTCTGTTTCAAACATACTTTTCTCATTACCTGAGGTTTCCAGGATCACGTTACACTCTCCTTAAGTCTCCATCTCTTATTCCATGTATTTTTTTCTGTCCATGTTCCTGTCTTTCCCCTTATGTACTACTTTGATTCTGTCAGTCTCTCACTCTCGCAGGGCAGAGAGAAAGACACAACGGCTTTACGCAATACCACAGACTGGCTGGTCTCTCTTTGACTGTGAGCAGTTTGGCCTTGCAGTGCCTTTGTGTGTCTTTTATTATGTGTGGGAGGATTTTGAGGGGGTGGGACAAACTCTGAACACAATCTGACAAAAGGTCAGAGTTGAGCTGTACTACTGCCAAACAAAATATGCTGGGAAAACATAATGGGGGATAACAGAACACAGATTTACTCCATGTGACTTGGGTTAGACGTTTGTTAGAAAACGGATTTAAGAAGGAAACAAGTAGTCTATTACAAATCAAGTCACACCAGAGCTGCGAGAGGTACTGAAGAGTAGTCTAACATAAGTCACAATGAAGGGACCCTCTAAGAGATTGTGTAAACAAACCTGTCCCCAAACGAAAACACAGCTTAACATTACATAAACGGGTAAAATCATTCACAGGATGAAATGGAAAACAGAAGGGAGTTATCAGCGGATATGGGGACGAAGGGAAGCAAATGGTGTAAATAAATCTGTCTGCCCTGACAGCTTTCAACAACTGCATGATGATCAGCTCCCAGAGCAGTGAGAAAAACCAACAGAGGGAGTAGAGAGGAGACAGAGTAGGAATACTAGTAGGGGACAAATAGGGAGAAAAAGTACAAAATGTGCAAGCAATTATCACAACTTGCTCCTCTGTCTCTCTCTAACACAGTCAGGCACGCATACAGACCCACACACACACACACACCCACACACACAAAATTACACAATTATTGCACTATAATCTCCCACTTCATTCAGGAAAAGGACACCAAAATTATAGGTTCGCTGTTGGCTCCATCACTGAAACTTGAAACTCCCGAGCCAAGCTAAGGGAAGGACAAAGAAGTGGCAGAAAGTATTTTTCTTCTGCTGTGCTACAGACTGTATATGCCTTGTATGTTGACTCTCCCTTCCCCTGATGAATTATAAATGTGTATCTTCTGAACAACCTTTTCCTGCCATCAGTGTCTTTCTGGTCATCCAGGGTTGTAGTTCCATATGTATGTATGTAATCTATGTATGTATGTAATCAATGTATGTATATATCTATTTCTCACACACTCACTAACACTCACTCAATAAATGTTTGACCTGTGAGAAAGCAGAGAAATGGTCACTTTTAAGTAATAAAGAAAGAAGTAGACTGGTTTTCTCACCCTGCTGTTACACAATACAGGTGCATCTCAAAAAATTTGAATATCGTGGAAAAGTTCATTTCCCCCCGTAATTTAATTCTAAAAGTGAAACGTTCATATATTCTAGATACATTACACAGAAAGTGAAATATTTCAAGCCTTTTTTGTTTTAATCTTGTTGATTACAGCTTTACAGCTCATGAAAATCTAAAATCCAGTATCTCAAAATATTCGAATATTACATAAGACCAATCAAAAAAAGGATTTATAATACAGAAATGTTGACCTTCTGAAAAGTATGTTCATTTATGCACTCAATACTTGGTCGGGGCTCCTTTTGCAACCAGAGAGGAAGAACTGGACCGTTGCGCAGTGGTCCAAAGTCCTCTTTTCAGATTAAAGTAAATTTTGCATTTCATTT
>OMLI01052363.1:1750-15290 GCA_900302605.1 Rondeletia loricata
GTGTGTGTGTGTGTGTGTGTGTGTGTGTGTGTGTGTGTGTGTGTGAGTGAGAGACACAGAGAGAGAAACTGTAACAGCACCCTCCATTTAGGTCATGTGTTTCTTATAAAACCGGAGTTTATTCAAGAAATGACATAGTAAAAATGTAAAACTGTTGGGCAAACTGTGCTGTAAATATAGCAATGGGGCAATGAGTGATTGCAAAACCAAAATGAATGTGAATTAAAAGTAGTCATTTAGTCTAGCCATGAGACGCCATGATAAATTACAGTATATTTTAATCATTAACTTTTTGGGAAGCTTGAGAATCCCAGTCTTAATGGGTTATAAACTGTTGACATAGAAAATGTCATAAGGATGTTTTTAAAATCATTTCATTGTAGGCTACAGCCTCTAAAGCTCTGTACCCTATACAAACCTTTATCTAATTAGGCTGTGCACAACATTGAGGGAGAAGTACCCGCATATAGCAACGAGCACCTATCATTTCCTGAGGTTCAAATTTAAAATGATCTCAAGGTCACAACTGGAAATGAAGATTACATAAGTTAAGTCATATTTGTTATATTTTTTGTCTGAGCACTACGACTCTGACCCTTGATCTAGAAATGTAACTTTATTTTACTATTGAACTCTTTGTAGGTTAATCTGGATAAGAGCATCAGCTAAATACCTAAAATGCCAATGTAGTGTTACATCATTTGTTCAATGTTACTTCCTGTTAAGGCCATTTTATAATGGTGTGTAGGAATGACGAGTCACAGCTTGACATGTTTGCCTCCCTCCTCCTCTAAAGGAGCAGCTGGTGGTCTAAGGTCTCTCTTTAAACGTCCACCCACTAAGTTGCCTTAGGTTAAATGGACACAAAAACTCACAGAAGGTTGTCCACTCCTGGCCATTAGCCGGTTGCTATGCTAATCCAGGGATTACATGAGATACATTTCCCCCATTTAAGGTTTCCCAGAATTCACAGACTAGTAACGACAGTCCAACTCCCAGGCCTTCCGTGTCCCACAGGCATGCATGAATCTTTAATACGCCTGGAGTAGCAACAGGCCTGATGTCCAGGCATCATCTGTAATCACTGCAGATGTTATAGTGTGCTGTAAAATCATTGCTATGATTTTATGATGAGTTTTGTTTTAGCCACGTAGTGATTTGCATTAATCAAATATGCTTGCTTTTAAATTATATTTATTTTAATTGTAGTTGGAGTAGCTTTAGCAAAGGTGGAGGCAGATCTAGATTGTAGGCTACAGTGCTAGGTTTTTAAATGTTTACACCAGACAGACACACACAGAGACACAAATACCTAATCTGTCAAAGGCACAAGGCTCAGAAACGAATTGCTCAAACTGGGATGGACCACACCATCCTACACATGTACTGGTATCATCGCACAGTTTAGTTTAGTTTAGTTTAGCAAACTTTAATTTATAATTTAAAACACAGCACTTGGCACAAGAAAAATAATCAGAGAGCACAGAGAGACTGACATCCAGTGTAGAACAAAGGGGAAATCACCATCGTTGGATTGATCCAGCCTGAGGCCTATTATCATGTGCTTACAAAGCAATGTTTTCAACCAGAACGCAACAATGAAACAGCCTGTATAAGACAAGGCCGCACCCTTGAGCCACTCAAACACCTGGTGATGTCCTTCAAACAGTAGAGGAAGACAGGTTAATACCAAACCCAACAAGTGTGGCTCCAGGCTAAGGATGGGCCGCTATACAAAGACACGATGTTTGGTTCAACTTGGGTGGACGATGCTCCAGGGTACATTTTCTAGATCTGCCATCCAACTAGTGTCATTTTAGGGCAAATACATGAAGAGTTTTGTTGCAAAAATGCTATGTACATTTTGGAAAAACATTACCTGAGGTTCATCATACCATATATGAGAAATAAGGATCCAGTGAGTATAAAAATAATTTTGACAGCAAAGGAGTTAAGTTACCCACTGTCCTTGTCCTTGTTTTGATTTTGTGCCCTCAATCATTTGTACAAGTCACTTTTTTCAAATGATGTATATCTCATTTTGGAACAAAACTCATATATGATATAAACTGATATTAACTATAAACTAAATAAATGTTTTACATGGAAAACTTATGTTATGTTATGTTATGTAGCAGATGCAAGTGGAGAGGAAAACAATATGGAACCCGAAGCTAGGCATACTATTGATCCACTGACCTCACCACTGTCCAGTCCAGCTAAGAGCTAATGTTGACCCAGGAAGGGGATCCATAGGGACAGTGCTCCTGTCAGTGTACAGCATACGGGATGGGCAAGTTAAACCTAAACATTTGCTTTTGGGTTTGACCAACAAAGGATAACTCTGCAATAGCCAATAGAGGGCAAGCACGGCAACGAATGGTGTGTTGTTACTTGTCTAAGGCGTGTCTGTGTTTTCAAACTCAAACTCTCCCCCCACACAAACACATGACAGAATAACAAACAGGGCGGGGATAAATGTGTCACATGATATCAACGGCAATAGTGTTAATTTAGGATCTGTAATAGAGGCTTTGCAGTTGCATCACATCTCCTAACTGTAACAATGGGAACATATTGTTGCATGCCGTTTCAGCACAGACCGGTGGGGTTGTTGAACGGGAGTTCGAGGTAACACACAACCGTGGATATGTTAACTTGTTGTTAAAACTTTTATTAAACTTCTGAGTACGCTTAAAGCGTTAACCGTCCATTCTGTAGAGTCACTTTATGATACGACAGAGCAGAACGAAACACTAACCACGCCTGCCGCCGTCATGGAGGTCCAGGGGAGAGTTGGCTGTGTAAAAGTAATGGCTAAATATAAAACACCTGGGCTAGAAAAAGAGAGACGCATGTAAAAGATTGTTGTGGTGTGGTTGTAGTAGATTTGTTTCCAAATGTAGGTTACTGTCACACAGGAAACTGTCTTGTCTTTAGCCCCCGTCTCTAATCCAAAACACTACGAGCTGTAGCTTGAGAAGAGTCAGCTCAGTTAACCTGAACAAACTGCTGTTTTTTGGCAATATCGCCAATAGCCCAATTTAGAAAACCAACCGATGTTAATGTTAACATGTGACTACTAGCCACTACTAGCTTCTAGTAGATTCTAGTGTGCAAACGTGTTTACAAGACAGTGATGCCGCGTGGTTAGCTGATACTATGGTTAGCTAGCTAACAAGCTGACTTTCTTTAAACACAAATTGATCTGATGTATCAGTGCTGAAATGATCAGTTCTCAAAAACAGCACAGAAATGTCTGTTCAATTCTGGTTGTACGTGTAGAAATGCAATCAGTTGTTCACAGCTATTTATGCCCAAGAGCGGAGGACCTCCAATATGGCTGCCATCACCTGAAAGCCCTCTATTTAGGGTGACCTACTCAAACCACACTCTTAACAACACGCTTGTGTTACATTTCAGGCCAGTATATATTGATAAGAACATATGTTGTGACAATATTCGTTGCTATGTCCCAAACCAGATACAGATGTGTTGAAAATGACACGTATTTTATGAGTGCAATTCGTATCCGATTAGTTCCCATCTGTATCATATAATTCACAGTACCAAATACTGCTTACAGTACAGTATGTGTGAGAGATGAAACACACACACACACACACACACACACACACACACACACACACACACACACCACCTCCAGACATGGTAGCACATTAGTAGTAGTGACACACAGAGGGACGAATAACAAGGTATGCAAGGAGATGATTGGAGGGGCAGGGATGAAAGAGTTGTAGGAATTGTTAGATCTTGTTTATCCAACGACACGCAACCCGGTCGAATGTTCAAATCAGTTTGGGCCTATTAAAGATAAAGTTCAATTTGATATTGATCACAGTAAGATTGAATGTGATGTGGTTTCAACAATGACCTGAAAAATGAGCAGAACCGCGTAGTCAAACAGTCGCAAACAGTCGTCGCAGGACAATATAACGATTACCAGAAAGTTTAGAGTATTTGAAAACCATGTTTAGCATACTTTTCTGGGATTGACAATATATCTGGCACTGATTTATTAAACCCCAACCATCTGCTACTCCATGCAGGTTAACATGAATTTAAAAATGGAGATTTGTCTCTGGTAATGTGGATCAAATAACAGTCAGTACAGTTCCAGGTGAGCCAGCTGTCTGTGGTCGGCATGATGAGGTCACGATGCTCTCTCCTTATGCTAAGCGTTGACACAATTCAATCAAAACGGCTCCATTTGACTGTCATCGGCATGTTCAATGCGGTTCAATGCCTAAAAGCATGCAGGGAATATATTAAGAGGTGTGTGTGTGTGTGTGTGTGTGTGTGTGTGTGTGTGTGTGTGTGTGTGTGTGTGTGTGAGAGCACACACACATGGCTGCCACCGATTATGAACATACATGATCCCCTGGAGGAAGACAATAATATTGGCATTAAACACCTGAAGATTCTGCTGGTTTTTAATATATCTTAAATTATGTCAGGAAAAACACTGGAACATCACACAAAAGCCACAGTCAGTGTATAATGCTATCTCATAAAGCTACAGATCTCTCCAACAATATTGACATAGGGAGCAGGCAAGCAAATGTCAGCCTCTACAACATATGAAATACTTAACGTAACCAATTTCCAGCTGTCAATCAACCTGGGAATAATGACAGACGGCTGGGAATCAATACGCCGCAATTGAATTTTTCGACTCCCAAACATGTCTCGTTCTGCACTATAAAAGACTGTCAAATGTCACAGTGCCAGGAGCTGCGGGCGGAGTCCACAGATTTATTTTATTTCCACCGCTACAGTCTATTAGCAACAAGGTTCCTTTTGCCACCGGGGGGAGAAAGGGGGTCCAGACTCTGCTTGTTTTGCTAGTGAATACCCAAGGACAATGCTAGATTTGTGTGTGTAGGTGTGTGTGTGTGTGTGTGCGCGTGCTATTGTATTGTACATACGTAATGAATATGCATGTGTTACAACTGACAGCAGCCTATGAAGCATATGTACTGCTTAAAGGGGATTTATGCTGTCTTCCACTAAATTGAGGCTGTTTCAGTAAGTAGCTATATTCTATGGTCCGATTTGTTGAGAACATTTATTCTTGTATTTAAAAGCAATTGGTAAGAAGAAGAAAAAAGAAGCCGTTTATTTACAATGTGTGCAAGCTTTTAGTGAATAAAAAGAAAAATGGTTGGTTACAATTGACCAAGAGTGCCATTCATTCATGGCTAATGCTTCTTTTACATGCTCTTTTTATTACCCTCTTTCTGTATGTTCCCATGACCTCTGACTTGAGTGACACATGTAGATTTGCTTCACATCTTGTCCACTGTTACCGCCATTGTAGCGGAAAATAACACAAGGTGAGGCTACTGAGCGTTGCGGTCTTTGTCTCTCACCTCATTTACAATACGGTGCCCTCTGCCTCACATAATCAATTAAAAGACGGTGGGGCTGAAGAGGCGCCCTTACCAGTCACAGACGTTTACATCAAACGGGAGAGACGCTTTTGAAGAGTTGCTTCATCCTTGAGAGTTCTCCCCGAGAATGCAAGGACAGATTTAGTCACTGATAGATGTGGTTTGGCCTCCTTCAAGGTCTCGTCTAAAACAGATCAGATTGCGCCATGGCACTGTAGTACAGTATTTCACTGCTGAGCTTTTCAACGGGGAAGAAAACACTGGCCAGCAAAAGCCAGCACTTTGGGGGAACGTTTCAATTTGGTGAATTTGGTGGCGATGATTTATGATTTATTCGGTTTCATAACAGGCACCGCTGCAAGAATCTAGACATGTTTTTCTGAAGTTGCGCGTAGACTTGAGACTTTTCATCTTTGGATTTGCGTTTTTAGTATGGGTGGCCCCAGTGGGAGTGGAAACCCTAACCCTGACAGTGTTAGTGCCATCCTCTGCCCACTGGACAGGACACAGGACCAGAGGAAGCTTTCTCTCCAGAGCCCTGACGCTGTCATCTTTAGCCGCCTCTAGGTGAGCCGGCTGACATCGGGGACATGGAGCAGACTGAAGCCGGCTGACAGAGAGGAGGAGGCCGTCGCCAAATTAAGGGCCGTTTTATGGTCGAACAGCTGTGCCGGTAGTATTGATTACCAGGGACCGTCAATGGGCCTGACGTTTTTTTTATGAAGTGAGGAATTCTGGGTCTGTACGGCTGGCGCCAAATGGGAGAGACCATGGGAGGGTCTATGTGGCCCGCTGGCTCATGTGGAGATATTGGTGTGCCCTGTTCACATCCGTGTGCCAACAGACGCCATTATTTGATATGTACTCAGCAATAAAATGGTCCGTTCTGACTGCAACCAGATATATTGTTAATGGCCCACCCTTCAAATGACATGTATATATGTGCTGGGAGTTGTCATTGGAGTTTCTTTCAGCTCTTTATGCAGAGAAATTGATAACTCAATAAAATGAAAGTGGCTTTGGACATTAATATCGTAAATGTTACATATCTGAGCAGCTGCAAGACTGAAACTGGGAAATTATAATTTATGAGCAACCACACTGCAAAAAATGTCCATCTTAACAAATAATGTAGTATTAGTCTAGTACTGAGTCTTAAACCTACGTTTAACATTTTTAAACATTAATATATAATTGTCAAATTAATTGTGGTACACTGGTATAATTACCGTAAACAAATGAGACCATGGTTGAGACGATTGGTAGCCTCGATCTCACGCGAGTGGTATTGTTAGTGCAAGTGTTTCTCCAAATTAAGACCACCTTTCCCCATAAACCCTGTTGCTTCCTGACACAAAGAGGATGTTGCTACTTGCACCCCTTCCCCCTCCCAGCATGCATTTGTTTTCTCTTTCACTTTATTGAAGAGGATAAACATGTTGGAAGTGATTTTTCAATTGGCCTTTCACTCCTTCCTCCATCTGACACTGTGAGAAACTCTGAAAGCTTTAGCTCCACTTGCACTGGAAGAACAGCGCCCTCTACCTGTTTTGTGCCACAAAGCAATCTGTGCTGTAAAGAAATACAGCAGATTTCCTGCCAAATCCGACCCGGTGGCACACAATGTAAAATGCAGTGTAGAGGCTGCCAATCTTCTTGGCGATGGTCTCATTTGTATTTACGGTAATTATACTAATGTCTCAAAATTTTAATGATGATGAATTATTGATGTTAAACTGAAAATATCTGCCAATAGGGTGCGATCATTTCTCTTGTTTCCAATGCAGTTTCACATCTTTTCGAGAATTCTCTTGAAACAGTATCTGGGCAGATTACCCCACTACTATCAAGCTAATGTATCTTGATTCAAGTTAAATTACTGAAACAAGTGAATTTTAAACAAGTACAATTATTATTTTATTTTTTTAACTTGTTTTAAGAAATAAAAAATGTCTTTCATATTTTATGACTCAATTCTAATCAAAATGACTTGTTAAGGTGGATATTTTTTGCAGTGTAGGCAATAGATGTACTTGCCTGGATGCAGAGACCCTTACGGTCATCAGAACAGGTGGCCAGGAGCTGATTTTGGAAAGAAGACAACTAAAATGGAGGGCTTGGGAGCATAGGCGTAGGCGTAATGCAATCCCCATAGAAGAGAAGATAATTATCATTTTATGGGAGCGTATTAGGATGCAAACACGTCCATCATTCATTCAATCTATGAGAAACTATGTTTCAGCAATGATAAATGAAATCCATCCCTCTGAGTGACGCTCTGTATGTGTGTGTGTGTGTGTGTGTTGGTGGGTGGATGGATGGATTGTGTTTATGGGTGTCTCACTGTGTGCGCCAATGTCGATGACACAATAGCGTGGCTGGCGTCTGGCTCAAGCGGAGTTATGCAGAAGTTGTTGGTTGTTTTGCTGATCCCGCTCAGTGTCAGTGTCACAAGAAGTGTCATCAATCATCAGAGAGAACGGGGACCGCCCTCCCCTAACTGATCTCCATGTTGGCTCAAACACACTAGGATCCCTGATTAGGATGGGAGTGAAGTGAGGATAAGTATATACATGTACATGTGATGTCAGTCCTAAAAAAAAAACACAGATCAGAAGTAATCTCTCACAATAGCTGTGGGTCACTCGAGGCTGTCAATACCGACATGGAAAATGAATAGTGTGCTATCGGTTACGGCTTTTTTTAAATATGTGAGGAGGGATTGAAAACATGTAACTGATAAGTTGTTACATTCTAGTCTTCGTCCATAATCCAAATACAGAGGGAGTTGTGAAATGGTGAGAAGTAAACTACTTAGGTACACTCTTTACAATACAAAGACTTCTTTGTAAAACACAGTAAGCCAGTGAAAATCTGAATGGACAGTTTGGGATTTTGTGGCCAAAAAGACTTCAACTTGTCCTGCTGTTGGCAGTATGATTTGGACATGGCTACTGGTGGCAAAAAAATACACCAATGGCTAAAATACATGGCTTATCCATCCTTGATTTTTGTCTATCAGAAAAGACGATTAAAAAAGCTTTTAGCAAATTAAATATCAGCCTATATTATAGTATATGCATACAGACTGATGAACCGTACAGATAGCTGTGGTTAATGAATGGAGAAAAAAAAGATCAAACTAGAGTGGGGAAAGGTCAAAATGTTAAGATGGTCTGGGCTGGTCACCCTGTCTGTACTGTACCAGGTGTGCTGTCGGCTATTGCCTCTGACATTTGTTATCATTTAAAAACATCTGGTTTGAATGTCCATTCTCAGAAGAGGAGGGAGGAGGGGGGGGTTGGTAGCCCAAGAGAAACTTATAACAATTTACATAAAGCACTTTTGTGTGTGTGTGTGTGTGTGTGTGTGGGAAGGGCTTGTGTCATGTTTTCCTCTTTACCACAAAATTCTGCCTCCCAAAAATCATTTTTCATATCCATGTTTACGGAGAAACCACACCAGTGCATTGCTGTGAAATGAGTTGTCATATCTGCCCCTGCCTGACGAGAAAAAAAGGAGCTCTCTTTGGTCTCTGCCACTGTAGTGGAGGCTGTTGACAGAAGTAGAGACAGGCAAACACATGTTCCCTCCAAAATACAGGAGGGGAGGGGCTTCTTGTTTTCAAAGAGGCCATTATCACCGCAGCGTATCGCCAGCCCCTCGGTGATGTTTGAGGAGGGGTTGTCTCACTGTCTTCTCCTGGTCCCAGCTCAAACTGTCACAGTCAACCAATTGAAACCATCTTTCTCTGGTGCACACATGCACACACACACTCGTGCGCACAAGGACACACACTCATACACACGCATGCACGCAAGCGCAATTGGAGAGTAACAGATTACATGTATCAGAATTACAGTAAAGCTAGTCAGCGCAACGTGAAATGAAATGTGATCATGATAATGGATGATAATAATAATAACGCTACCCATATAACAATCTGTACATTGGAATGAATGTCCGTTCTTCTTGTATTCTGCAGATTTTAATGGTAAAATATTCCAAAATGAAGTGAAAGTAATGAGATTACACCAGAGTCGGAGTATCTCAGTGGACTACGTTAACAATTACTTTGTGAAACAGGTAATCTGTAATCTAGGATCACACACCAAAAGTAATCCCCACACTCTCACCCACCCTTTAAAGCCGCCACACACACACACACACACACACACACACACACACACTCTCCACGGTATTCATTTACAGTGTTGTGTAAGTAACACTTTTCCTCCACTAACCTTTGCGGATGTGACCTGACCTCTGGAGAGGAAAGGGAATATAGGTATTGTGTGTCTTATCGTGGCGTGCAGGAGGTGGGGTAAGGTCGTGAAAGTTGTGTTCGTTGACGCACGGCTTTGGTTAGGACAGGATGATTGAAATTAATGCACACGGTTGATGATCGCTCGCTCACTTGCTCGCATCGCTTTATGTTAGGAACAGGTGTAACACTGATAAATGGATGAATTCGGATCACTGTGTCAGGGTTCCCACCGTGGCCCAGATGTAAAATTCCATGTCTTTCCATGCCTAAGTCGGAGCGCTTCCATGACCTACAAATGGTATTCCTTCCTGGTTTGTTAATGTTAATGTTAATTGGATAATTTATCCAATTCCCTGACTTTCCCTGTCTGGAAAACGCCTCTCAAAAGTCCATGATGTTCCAGAAACTCCATGACCTTGAAAGTGTTAATACAGGATAGATACACTTCTACAATGACTAACACTGTTTTGTTCTGGCCATATAGTGCATTACCAATACAGTGGTGCTGAGATGGATGTGTAACGCTGACTCAGTGCATGCAGACAATACATTAATTGAATAACGCAGATATAAGAGCTAATAGGACATGCTGAACTTGTCCTTCACTGGCTTCAAAGAGATGTGGATGAACCTCTGAGACAGGATGCTTCTTTACAAAGCTTATTATGAACGAGCTGGGAGGATGAATGCTTCCCTGAATCCCATTCAAATCATCTCATTAGGTTTGTTTGAGCAATAAGACTCATGAGAGAGAGAGAGAGAGAGAGAGAGAGAGAGAGAGAGAGAGAGAGCTGGGTTAGAGAGGATCATTTGGATCCTTAGGTCAAGGTGACCGTGACAGACGTAATTTAAGGAAAAATATTCCTTTTAAATGAAGCATCAACCAGTTGAGTGCAACATAATCAAACCTACGACACAGACACACACACACACATGCAGGCACACACACGCACACACACTTCGAAATACCAAATACTTTAGACATAATGAGGCCAGAATCAGCCATTAGAGCTACTGCTGCAGCCGATAATACTCACTACTGCCTCTGTTGGAAGAGGGGAAGTGACCGCTTATGTCCTTGACAAGGAAAAGGGGAGGAAAGAGGAGAAAGAGGCATTGTCTATCTGAGGGGCGGCGAGCGGTGACCCGGCCGTCTTGTAATCGTGTTACAACTGTGTGGCCCATGTTCAGAGAGGAAACTAGGTTAACTAAACAGCAGGTGGTTTCAGGTCAGGGGACCAGCGTGTGTGTGTGTGTGTGTGTGTGTGTGTGTCTTAGTGAGTGAGCGCGTGCGTGTGAATGATCAAATAAGACGCCAAACTGTCAATGAAGGGTTTAGTTGCCATGTTTAAAAAAATCTTCCCAATGACTGAAATGAAAAGGATATTAATGACAGTAATGCTACAATAGAGACAATCGATGCTAGAAAGTAGCAAAATGGACAGTGAAGATGTTGGATTTTATGACTTTAAATGGGCATTAATGATGTGCTTCCTGTTTCTGAAGTTTTATTCATTTCCCCATGCTTCTGTACTTCTGAGTAGAGGATTGTTGTAAACTCTCAATAAGCTAGGTCGCATAGTTCTTGAATAGTCCATCACATTCAGCTGGTACCAGCCGATGTAAGACCGCTAAACCGATTCTATTACCAGTTGATTAAACCGATGCTCCATAATCACCATACATAACCTCACTCTCTCTCTCACACACACACACACACACACACACACACTACGGCCTGGCACAGTTAACGCACGGCACGTATACGCCAACGCAAGTTCGCGACATACGCAAGCTCTCTGCCGACACAGTGCACGCACGTCAGTGGTCTTCTGGAAGCCCTGTCTGAGGTTCAGTGACCCTGAGTGACATATTCAACAATGGATACTGACAATGAGAATGTATTAAAGTAATTGCCGCTAACAGAAAACGATGGTATGTAGGTCGAGAATGCAAGATTGGGAATGTTCTCTCATTGTGCCCGGGCGGAACTTAGATGAAGAGAGACGTTTCCAATAGTCTTGGATGTCTGCGTCGATGTATGAGGACATCCTTCAGCGCATCGCCTCTGAATGAACCATGACAAGAGCCACTGCAATCAGACGGCTGGCTGTAACACTGAGGCACTTACAGACTGGAATCAGTCAACAGGCATTGCTACGCGAGTACATAAGAAATGCCCCTTGCTTTGCCCCTTACGTTGTTGCATGCATTGCTTGCGTGGACGATATGTAATGGGCCAAACGCACTCATCCCCTCCGTCTTCCAGACACACTCACAGTACCACACTTCAGACGTTTCCCCACCGAAACTGGGTTAATGGCGTGTGTTCAAACTCACGGCCCGTTACATCCCGCTCATAAAGACACACACACACACACACTCAGGGAGACAGGTCGCATGTGCTTGAACGCAGAGCGTGCTATGAGTCATGGTCGGCAGCGCTCTGCTTCATCACGCTCTGTCGATACCCGGCCTGCCCTCTGGGATAACCACTGGGCCAAACACACGAGATCAGAAGTACCAATCACTGACCCAGTTTTCAGTATATCGAGAAGTCAATCTAATCTATGAGGCCTCTGAGACCGAAGACGAAATGTGTTTACGTGCACAAAGCACACATACATGGGATAGATGCATCTTTCATCTCATCTCATCTTGTCTTGCCTGCGGTCCTCCAGAGACCCTCGTCGCTATCCCATCAGCCCTCTGGGGTGTTTGCAGGGACATCGAGATGCGATTGAGAAACTGTGTCAGAACAGAAAACAATGTCTGCATTATGTGGAACGAACGCAGAGCAACAGAGGCCCGTCACCGCATATCTGGCGAGCGGTTAACAGCGGTTGTGAGGGACACGCCACCATGATGGAAGAGTGGCGACAAAATGATAACGCTGTCACCGCTTCCTAATATCTATGGTGTTCAAATCACTGAAATCACTGTGGCTGCTCGGTCTGACATCATGTCTCATGTTTTTGTGAGAAATCTCAACTCGGACTTGAATATTGTGTAATTTACTCACAATAAGTAATTGGAATAACCTTTGAACCAATGAGGCCCGTGAGGGATGGATGACACATAAAACACAGAACACAAAACATTCATCATGCCCTAAACAGCGCCCTAAAATCACACACACACTTCTCCAGTTTTAAGCTAACTCTAGTAAATGTAGGTTAAACCAATGCAGTTACGTACGGGGTTAGAGGAGGGCAAGTGGAGGATGTGGAGTAGGATGAGAAGAAAGAGAACGGGAATGGAAGTGTGTGTGTGTGTGTGTGTGTGTGTGTGTGTGTGTGTGTGTGTGCGCGTGCATGTTGAGAGCACACAAATAGCTCTTTATTGGTCACAAGGTAATGGTTAATGCAAGGGATCACCTGATGTATGAGTTGTTATGCACACACACACACACACACACACACACACACACACACACACACACACACACACACACACACACACACACACACACACACACACACACACAAGTCCTGGGACCTTTTCAATTCCTAACACCAAATGATGGAAAAAAGAAACAAACTGAAACATTAAAATAAGATTAACATGTAAAGTTGTTTAAAATGCAATAATAAAACAAAAATGTCAAAAAAGATGTGAACCGCTACAAAATAGAGTTGCAGAAAAACCCTTGTATAGTAAATCTGGTGCTGCGGTACTTTTCCAGGAGCGCTGCTCCATGCAACACCACGTGGCATGAAGGTGTGACCATAAAAGGGAAACGGTATCATGTTGCATTTTTTTAGCTTACGGCGTATCTTTTAGAGTGCAGCTAGCACGAGTCCAGCCCGTGACCGTGTGTTAGGCTAAGTGGAGCCGCTAATGTATGTCAGCTAATCTC
>OMLI01052377.1:4874-24063 GCA_900302605.1 Rondeletia loricata
CGTCAGCTTGACAGGGCACCATGCTCAGAGTGAAATTGTGCTCCACACCAGCGTAATGGCTTGGACAAGCTTGGATCAGTGGCTTATCTGCAAGTGGAAGAAATAGGAAAACTTCATCTCAACATCAGTTGGTGGAAAGGATGAGATTATTTGAGACCAGGACATCAGTTGCGTGAAATAATATGCTGTCAAACTTATCCTTATCACAAATCTCACTAATTATGTCCACAAAACAGCATACGTTGACTATTCTTGTCATTTTCAAACGTTAAAACTTACACAAAACATCAACATATAGCGAGTGATGAGCTGTTCCATGTTTGTTGGTTGCTCTAAGTGAGTATTCCCCACTATCGTGCCGTGTCAAACGCATTGGGAAAGACACCTCTTTTCCATCTTTAAGCCAGGTGATGAGAGGCTCAGGGTTTCCCTCCGGTTTACACTGAATTTGGTGCTCAATATTCTCTTTAACATCATAGCGATCATGACAGGCAAATGCAGGGCCATCTGTGAAGATTGCATCAAAATACTCATCAGAATATATTACGGCAAGAGACAATATCAACTTATCAACACTTTGATACAGGAATCATGGAAAATGTTCATGTGTTTGTCTATCTGATAATGAAACATGGTATGAAATTCAGCGGATCTGATACACTCACATTCCACTGTGATGTCAATGGAGGTACTGGCCCTGCCCATGGTATTCACAGCTTCAAATATATATGTTCCTGAGTGCATCCTGGTAAGCAGCACAGAGGCGTTGATCAGTCTCCCCTGCTGGTGCCACTGAACAGTGGATGGAGGGTTCCCGTCAGCTTGACAGGGCACCATGCTCAGAGTGAAATTGTGCTCCACACCAGCGTAATGGCTTGGACAAGCTTGGATCAGTGGCTTATCTGCAAGTGGAAGAAATAGGAAAACTTCATCTCAACATCAGTTCATCACAACTTCTAAATGGAGACTACTGACTCTGTCTTTGGCGAGTAAAAATCGTATGGCAACGGACAGATAACTGGAAAACTCACAGTGCACAGAGGCGATGTAAGGCGCTGAGGTCACAGTAGGGAGAGGCTGCGGTCCCTCTGGTCCAAGGTGCAGCTGAGCCTCACATGTGAACTTTGCTCCATTGTCAGCGCTGCTGGGACTGATACTAAAGGGAAAGGACGTATTTCCTGGGGTCTTACTGGTGTCGTTAAACAATGCTGTTATCAAGGTTTCATTGTCTCGGTACCACCTTGCAGTGAGGTTCTGCAAAGGAGCCACGTTGATGATGTCACACTGCAGCTGGTACCGTGTGCCCTCCGTCATCGGACCAGCGTGATCCAACACAGAGACTGACACAGTGTCTGGAGTCTCTGTGAACAAGAGATTGGAAAAAATACATAAACTTATGATTAAAATTAGAACTATGATTATGAATAAGAAATGTGTATGTATATATGTATGTGTATAAGTGTATAGGTATTCCCTAACACATTTGGATCTGTGGTATTCCCAGCTGTGGTATTCTCAGAACCATCTCTTCCCTATTTATTGTGAATTTATGAAGTGGCACTGTAGACTTCTACTTACTATAAAGAGTGACAGGTAGCTTCTTTTTGCACTGGTCATCATCATTGAGAGTAATGAAGCATGTAGGTTCCATGGTCCAGTCTTCCAGTTGTAATGCTGTCCAAGTGACAAGAGTCACATTTTCTTCAAAGCCTGTGCCTCCAACTGTGGCCTCCCAGCCCATTCCCTCATGCTCTGTGGATGACGTGCTGCAGTTGACTGAGGCTGGATCTCCATATCTCACCACGATTCTGGCAGGCATCAACTCAAGTGGGCAAGCTGGCACCCAAAAGCAAAGCAGAAACACATCCAATCAAATTAAAGCTTGATTTTGATGCACAATCCTTTTGTAAGAAGAAAGCCATCAACAACAGACAAAGGTTGATCATTATGGATCTTAGTGGAACAAACTCCAGAGCTCAGGCTAAACAGAGGCATTTAATGTAAAAGACACACGGATGTACCTCTTGGCTCAGATGCCGCTGGAGTGGCCATGTCTACTGTGGTTGCTGCTGTAGGGGTCGTTATCACTTGAACATGGATCTGCTTACTTACAGTCCCCAGTTTATTGGTGGCTGTGCAGTTGTAGGTTCTGCCAGTGGTCACTCCTAAAATAGTCAGATTACTCTGGTTCTTCACAGTATTCAATTCTGCAGCATCAAAGGCCCACTGGACCTCAGGAGGAGGGTTCCCCTCAGCTTCACAGCCCAGGAAGACATCACTGCCCTCAGCCACACTGACAGTGATTTCCTGCTGCTGGAACTCAGGAGCATCTGAGGAGGCAAATATAGGCTTTTTGACCATTCAAATATTTGCATGATAGAGAACTGCAGGGCATTTGACTTGAAATTATAATCTGACAAGAAGTTGAAATTAAATTTTAGACAAAATTAAAAGTCTTCGACATCCTCAGCTACTCACATTCCACCGTGACAGCAATAGTAGCATTAGCTCTGCCAAGGCTATTGGTGGCTATGAAGTCAATCTCTCCTGAATCCATCCTGGTCAAGGGCTCCGAGGCATTAATTAGTCTGCCTTGATGGTACCATTTAACAGAAGCAGGGGGGTTCCCATCAGCTTGGCACGGTACCATGCTCAGGTTGAAATTATGTTCTAAACCAGTGAAACTGCTTTGGCACTCAACCACCGGCTTATCTGGAAGCAGGGCAAGGGAAGATTAGCTACAGTCTCACAATCTGCATTACGAGACTCTGGGATACATAAACACTGAAACAGATGAAACAAATATTGTAATGAATTCCCCACTATGAAGAAAACAAAACCAATTACAATTACATTTATTGCATTTTAGAGCCAAAATACTTGACCTTTACAACATGTCTTTTTTAATGGAATGTTGATCTACTCACACTGCACAGAAACATTTTGTGTATCGGATGAAACAACAGGAAGTTGTGGTCCCTGTGGTCCCAAGACCAGTTGTGCCTCACATCTGAACAGGGCTCCATTTTCCTCTCTGGTGAGGTTGATCGTCAGGATAGAAGACTCAGTTACTGGTGTTTTAGTCATGTTGGTGAAAGTTTCTGTATGGATGGTTTTATTCCCTTGGTACCACCTCACAGTGAGGTTTTGTACAGGAGCAACATTGATAATATCACACTGTAGCTGGTACTGTGTCCCCTCCACCGGAGAATAAACACGGTTGATAGGATACATGATGAGGGTCTCTGGATTCTCTGTCGATATGGCAGATGTGGAGTTACTTTATTGTGTTCACTCTTATTTTCTATTCATACCATTCATGCAAAATCACACTTACTGTATACAGTGAGTAGGAGGTCTTTGCTGCATTTGTGAGTCTCATTCAGCATGATTTCACACTGGGCCTGTACATTCCAGTCTGACATGTTAGCCACCATCCAGGTGACAAACCCCTTTTCCATCTCCTCCTCAATATTTCCATTTTCATCACTCCAGACCATCCCATCATGATCAAGAAATGTGCTGCTGCAGTTGACCTCGAATGGTTGTCCATGTTCTACCATGAGCTCAGGAGGATCCAGGGTGAGAGGGTTGAGCTCAGAGGGGCAGACGCTGTCCACATCTGTTGATACATAAACAGTGATGCTTTTATTGGTCTTTAACAATGGACTATGCTGCACCCTGGTGGATCAGTTTGCCGAGATGCATATCACGGACTCAAAACTTCATAGGGTTGAATTTCAGCTCATGCTGTCACAACCTTTACACCTACTTGCTTGTCTCTCTACACGGTAACTGTCACAAAAGCCCTTTGGGCGGTTACACTGCCCACTCTCCTTAACGAAAATAAAAATTAAAACCTAACTGGTCTGGTCACATGAACATACAGTATGAACTTCACTATTGTCCATTACAAACAGATTGGTACTCTTATTGACACTTTGTGGGTCCTAATGCATCAGGTCTTTTTAGAAAATGATATGTGTTCTATTTCTACTGAATAGTAGCTGAAAAGATTTGTACATGATTTCCATATAATTCTGTTATGAAAAAGGGAAATATATATACTGCATGTTTCATTCCCTCTAGAAATATGCTTATGTGTTTCCTATTGTGTAAGTACATTATAGAACAAAAAAAGTTATAAACTGCTTGTGCAAAACAAAAAAAGAGTACGGTGGATCTGCTCAATTGTTGTAGTGATATTTTGTACTTAAAAAGATGGAACCACCACCCACCACACCCTGCAAAAATATTGTTTTTTAAAATCCTCTAAGCAGCCCGCGCAGTCTGCCCATGTGAACTGTCATGAAAAGTACGGTGGAGGTTTCTTCACCACAGAAATTATAACACCTACCCCTCCTGCTTTAAACCACAAGGTTTATTTCAATTTAAAAAAACAAAAAAACAACTGGAGTAGTTTATTTGGTTTACTTAATTATTTTGTTATCATTGTAAAATAGCTAGGGCTACATAAGCATAACAATTTTCATCTCTCTTGACTTTCTGTAAGTCTGGATATCCCTAACATAGTTTTTGGGCAGAAAAATAGCTAAATTCCCCATCTCAGAGTGAGGATTTAAATATTTTATAGCATGTTTTTTTCATAGTTTGAATTTTCTAGTTAACATCACTGGCAACACGTGGAGGTTGAACAGGCTACTGCAGTTGGAAGAGAGCAAGCAATTATCTCTGTATCTTAATGTATAGCAATATTATCTCCATCCATAGCATAACAGGACACATGAAGTTTTAGACCCAAACGCTGCCACTGTAGACCAGCATTATCACTCACCACCCTGTAAAAGCACAAGTATGAGAAGGCCCAACATCCTGAGAGGCAGCATGCAACGGCAGGTGGGGGGATAGGAGAGGATGTTTCAGGATGTTTCAGAGGATGTCTCTCCTTCTGGCTCTGGATCAGATGGCTCCTGGCTCAGTGCTGGTCCTGATGGTGACCTGCTCCTGCCAGCTATGGGAACTTAGGCCGATAACACCATGGCATCAATGTGAAAAAGAGTGTACAAGAGGAAATGCAACGCCCTGATGGAAACAGGAAACCTGTAAACGGAAATGTGACATCAAAACCACAGTTAGCTGTTCATAGAGAGAGAGCAGGGATAATGGACTCCTCCCACACCTTGTGTAATCATACACTATCTGTAAAAGATAAACATAAAAAAATGGTCATGCACAGGGCTGATTTTTTTATTTATTTTATTTAAAAGTACACTGCAGTTTGGAAAACATCCAATCTTGTCAGGAAATTAACACAGAGGACAAACTTTGTTTCTTGGTTTAAACTTGGTAAAAATGAACAATATAATTAAACACCATTAATAAGACATTATTGAGTCATCATCCAATGATTCCGATCCAATGACGCCAGAAAAAGTTTAATCATAGCATCTTTTTTTGAGCAAGTCATCATAACAAACCCAAACATTCTCTACACCTTCCATTGGCTGGCCTCTAATCATTGGATGAGGACAATTTGTACTAAATGCAGAGACAGACTGGCTCAACACTGTACAGGGATTACATTGAAACATATTCTTTAATCGTCTTCTTAAGGCCCCTTACATATATATGAGAATCAACCACGTCAGTTTATCAGCACTTCTCCTTCTGACATGTCCGCAGTCCAAGTATGTTATGAGGGCTTGATCATCATGGAAACTCGCTTAAGAGAGTAGGACCCTCCGTGGAACTCCGCCCAGTAGACCCCATCCTGGTAGCGGCTGCGGTAGTGTCCACCTCGATACCACACGCCGTTCAAGTTGGAGTGGGCGCACATGTGGTACCACCAGCCTCCCTTCTGGTAATGAGCGCAGTTACCTGAGGAGGCAACAAGAATAACAGGCTTATGAATAGAACAGGCAACAATAACAGCAGAGAGCTAACACAGAGGACCAGCGGGAGAGTCGACCTGAGTAGCCGTCCTTGTCTCGATCCAGAGTAGTGAAGGCCTTGTTGTTGTGCCACGAGAGGGAGTCCCCAGCGTTGCCGTGGTATTCCCCTAGCCGCAGACGGTACCAGTCACTCTCTGGCTCCAGGTGGAAGCTGTCATACTCAGCAAACACCTGCCGGCCCTGCCAGTCCTCCAGAGCCACCCGTAACTTATAGTGGGCCTGTTTGGTCAGCCAGTAGAGGTGCTCCAGGCCAAGCCAGTACTCTCCATCTAGGTTCCCAAAGCCTTGCTGCAATGGAGCAACACACCAGTTTAATCTGAGCAAAGGTATTCATTTTGTGTTGTTTTGTGCCTGAGCTGCTCTGTCTATGGGTTTTTTTTCATCTTACTTTTAATAAATAAGAATGATGAGAATGAAAAATGTTGAATTGAAAAAGAATGTCTCATATTTCCATTGATTTATAGACCTCGTCATATTGAATTCCGAGTCCAGTGTGTTTTGTAGGCTTTAAAGTTGTGTGGAATCACACCTTGTACTGCTCCCAGGTCCTGAAGAAGTTGACTGATCCATCCTGTCTCCTCTGGATGACCGTCCAGCCTCCCTGAGCCCGGCTCTGCTCACACCAGGCCTGCAGGAGTCGGTTGGCACTCTGTGGGCGGAGCAGGTAGATCCCACTGGTGGTCTCACCCGAATCTAGCACATGCTGGCAGTCCCGCCAGGGCCCTGAGTTACAAACACACATTATGGTCTTCAAAGGCTGCCGGGAGACACGTGGGAGAACTTCATATGTAATGACGCGAGGGCTCTGGAATTGTGTTAGTTTTAAAGTCAATACGCTCACAGATACACAGCAGCTCCAGCTTATCTGTTTAGCACTGGAGAATTCTTTCCCAACGCATGTTCAGTGTCTCATGTCACTCTGATATGAAAATGTATACATAGAGGAAAGTCTCCCGCACCCAACGCTAATGCCAGATAAGCATTAGTATTCAAACTCTGGTTCAGTCATACTCACACAGAGCGGATGTAGCAATGCATAGTCTTTCATCAGACCTTTAGAGAAGCGGTGAGTCACCCATAGCTGCAAGCTGCACACAGTGAGTGATTTGGAGTCACTTTGGTTCTGCTGTCAAGCTGGAAGGACCCTGTCCATTAAAAGCCTTTACTTTGTAATTTCACACATTCCAGTTGTGCAAGTATAGCAGTATCTAGAAGGTATAGCCCAGTCATTTAAGGCTCCAACAAATGCTATGGTTTGCGTGTGTGTGTTTGTGTGTGTGTGTGTGTGTGTGTGTGTGTGTGTGTGTGTGTGTGTGTGTGTGTGTGTGTGTGTGTGTGTGTGTGTGTGTGTGTGTGTGTGTGTGTGTGTGTGTGTGTGCACGTGCATGCATGTGTGCTTCATTATGAGAACTCCTCCTCTGTTCTGATGAGAGCTGCAGAGCCGCTAGCAGTTTTCTGACATTGTTTAGGCATTCCCAGAGAGATAGCGCTCCTACCAGTAGGTCACTGACTCCTTCAGCTTCTGCTGCTTATCTAGGCAGTAACAGAACTCTGACAGAACTCACATACAGTTGTTCCAGTTTCTAAAAATGAATCTACGGTTTAAGTCTGACCAAGGAATATATTTCCTTGTGACTGGTGTGATGATTGTGGTTGGTGGGTGCAGTGCGAAATAAATAGAATCAAGGCACACGAGAAACGCTATGAGGAGGGGGGAAAAACGAGGTTTTTAAAAAATAGTGTGTCCACTACTAAACAACAGTCATGTACCTGGGGTCTTTGTGACAGGGAAGCTAATGAAAGGAGGGCCCGTAGGAGTGTTGGCTGTGGTGGTGGGGAGGGCATTGACTCCCGTTGTTTTTTTCTGCTGTGGCGGAGGGGCACTCTGGTCCCTTTGAACATCTTTGGCCATTTCCTTGGCCTCAGAGCTGTAATTAGGTTGCACATTAGACTGGGTTCTTGGTGGTTCAGTGGTTACCTGTCCAGATCAACACAAAAAAACATATCATCCTCACTTCCTGTATCCAAACCCTGTATACAGTTGCAAGATGCAGACCACAGTTTGTTCCCTACCAGTAATGATGGGGTGGTGTCCCTGCACTGGCATTGCTTCTCCAGACGGGCAATAAACTGGTTCTGGGAGCTCATCATGGAGGTGAGGGCTCCATATTTCTTCTCCAGCTCCCTGTAATTACTGGACACCTGCAGTGCCTGAGACGTTCCACCAACAGCAACAGACATAAGGATTAGCATGATAATGATTATGGTAAGATGCTGGAGGTTGTACCTTTGCTATATCATTAATCAACTATACCAATGACCCATTAAGCTCTCTGCTCACCTGTGTAGTAGCATTTAGCAGAAGGTTCTCAACCCTCCGCTGCTCCAAAGCCTGGTCTTTTTTGTGGATAACTTCATGTAGCAGCTGGGCGTAGAGCTGGGTAATGCGGGCATTCATGCTGTTACTCTCTTTGCGAAGGGCTCTTACCTCCATGGCAAAGGCCCCCTCCTGCTCCAGCTGGCCCCGGAGCTTCTCCAGCTGTTCCTGCTGCCGTCTAAGGTCTGCCCGCAACGCTGCCACCTCAGAGTGGTTGGCAGCAGCTGACTCCGTGCTCACGCACAGCGCCCCCGTCAGCTTTTGCTGTGGAACAATGAAGGTGTACGAGCAACGACCTGCTTTTGTCTCTGAAGAACGTGATGGGCGTTTCTGAGTGTTCTCCCCATGGGCCCCCTCCTTCCGTCCCCCAGCTTCTGGTATGCCCAGACAGAGTGTTAGGAAAAGAGTCAGACCTATTGTCAGTGTCTTCTCCATGTATCTGACACCCCTGGTAGTGGAGGAGAGAACGAGATTAGATTTTCCTCAACAATAACAACACATAACACCTGATAACCTTTGAGTGAAACCTAATCATTCACCAGCATGTCTGTCACTCCATTACAATGTCCTATATTTTGACTACAGTATTCAAGAAAAAGACTACATAGACTTCTGGGTCTTGAATGTTCACCAGATGTTCCCTTGCAAGGTGAAAGTACACAATCAGAGTCTTTCCCCCTGGCTGGAATTTATTAGCAGGTCAACGCTGAAGGGACGACAGTCAACACAAACCAGCCAGAATCAACACACCTCCATCTCACGGTCAACAGGGTCCTTTCAGGGTCAGCTCCACATCCCACCAAAACAACCATGGTCAACACCATAAAGACCATTTATAGGAAAACATCAATATTGACATCTCACACAGAAATCTCCTGTATAATTTTCTCATTGTCCATACATCAAACAATACTTTTTTCTGAATCAAAGAACCAGTGTAACTATATGAAGAAGGGAAAACAGAGCCAAAGTTTACAGCATGCAAGTCAGCCTTACTGCTTGAAGGGACAGGACGAATTAAAAAAAGATTTTCTGACACAGTTTATTAACAATATATAACATAACGAGTTAATTAATTCTACCACTAATTCAGCCATGTGCAGCTTTGGATGTCATACCAACTTTGACATTTGCTGATATCTGTGCCAATACATTCCAGTCTAGTCTACTTGAAAGTAGATTCTACCCACATAACTTGAGACCAGTCATGGCTCATAACTCACCGTAGTAGCTGACAAGTCTTTTGGACCTCTGTGTTCTGATCCCGTGTGGAGCTGCCGATCCCTGGACTCAAGGATGCAAAGATGAGACTAAAGCATTTTGAAATCGCATGATCAAAGATCATTACGGGTCACAAAAATGAGCTTCTTCCAAAAAGGTCCTCTGTGGTGTTGCACACGGCCGTATCAACCAGGCTCCTAAAAGTCTGAAGTGACGATTAAGGCAAAGAAACTTGGGACACAGAGAAAACTCAAGGAGACACAAAATGACGCTGACACACAAGTTTTGTCAGCAGCTATAGGCCACCCCCTAACTTGATCTCTGCCACAGGCTCTCTAAAGAAGGAGACACATAATTACAAACGAAGCTAATGACACCGCCTCCCAAAGCCTGTTCTCTAGTTTGGCCCTCAGTGCAGGAACCCTGCGCTGTCTCCTCCCTCTGCCAGCAACATGCTATCCTGTCATAGACTCCTTTCCGTATGGTAAAAGGTCAGCTCAGCTTATGAAGATGAGACTTATGACAATAGAATAGAATAGAATAGAATAGAATAGAATAGAATAGAATAGAATAGAATTGAATTGAATTGAATTGAATTGAATTGAATAGAATTGAATAGAACTGTGGCAGCATGGTGGCTCAGCACTGTCTCCTCACAGCAAGAAGGTCCGGGGTTCGATTCCTGGCCCCGGTCCTTTCTGTGTTTGCATTCCTCCCACAGTCTAAAGGTGTGATGGGAGTGTGAGTGATTGTCTATCTGTGTCAGCCATGTGATGGACTGGATACCTGTCCTGGGTGTTCCCCTGCCTTCCGCCCAATGTATGCTGGGATAGGCTCCAGCCCCCTGTGACCCTGAATAGGAATAAGCAGATAAAGACAATGAGTGAATTTAATTGAGGTAAATGCATACTACTGATGGACTGGAGCAGGCTTATAAAGTCCCTGTCAGGCGAAGTGTACAATCCAATCCAGACCAGTGGGAGCCTGCGGTCTCAAAGGAATGTGTGAAAACAGTGTTGAAATTTTTAAAAACGTAACCAAATCATGTATAACAAGGCAAATGCGCACATTTGCCATTTATACTGGCGAGTACCCGGAGCAAACTGCCATGGCACAAGGGCTTTTCTCGCTAGGAACTAGTTAAACGACCTGTGAGAAACACGGACATATTAGGATGTGACACATTGACAAGCGTACCATGTGCAGCAGCGTTATGTAGTTGAGTCGTGTGAAGGTTTTGAAGGACAGCTAAATGTTCTGGAAATAATGATTGCCATTCTGTATAGCAATGCTAATATAGTATAAGTTAGTTAGTGGTGCTTTATTGAATTGATTTAGCAAGCTTACATCTAGCTGAATAATGGGGAAATCAAAGGTAAGCAAGGACATTGTCGCCTATGCTAGCCATTTAGCCTTGTGAGTGAGCAAATATATAAGCTAAATGGGAATAAATGTACACGACAGTATCTATTATCGATGTATTTATATGTAATTTATATCAGATAATATCCAGTTAGCACAGAGAAAATTTAGTTGCGGTTGGCAGTTAAAATATAGCTATAACGTTAGCTAAGCTGGTTAACTTTGAACGTGGCTTTAGCTAAAGTATCCATTTTATAATGTAATGGCTCTCGCTATCGTTATTTTAACCAAGCAAACATAGGCAGCAGTCTGTTCAATGGCATGTAATATGTTGTCGGCATGGTAATTAACTAGTGGATCTTGTGCTTTCAGACCAAGAATCAGAAGAAATCGCGAGCAAGTGCCAACCATGTGGCTGAGGAGGCCTACGGGGCGGTCCCCCACTCCTTCGTGTTTCATCGGGGTCAGATTGGCAAAAACGTCGGTCAGCTCGTCCAGGACGTGCGGCGGGTCATGGAGCCTTTCACTGCGGAGTCTCTGAAGGTCCGTCCGTCTTCTACTAGTTGTTCTCTAGTTGCTTGACCAGTGGTTCCCAGCATGTATTCGTAGTGGTTCCCAGCATGTATTCAGTGGTTCCCAGCATGGTATGATCAGTAATGCAATAGGGCCTGCAAACTCAATGAGCTGTTGGAAGTGGCCCAAATTGCATTCATTTTAAAGGGAAAACTTTGATTTGGAAAGTAATTAAATTGTATTAGAATGAATTATAATTTTAGGGATTTTGCTTAATGTGGTTTTTTTTTTTCTTCGCTTTCTAGCAGAATCAAGGTTTGCCTTAGGTCATTTTTACTTTGCCTTGTCACACTGTTTGAGAACCACTACACCTGAGTTATTTGTAAGTTTTTGTTACTGTGGATTTTGTATATTTTCCTGCCAGATCAGGAAAAAGAATGTGCTGAAGGACTTTGTGGCAATAGCGGGACCACTGGGAGTGACACACTTCATAATCTTCAGCAAGACGCCCAGCAGTGTCAACTTGGTGAGATCATTAGCACACAGTTCCCAGGACTTCCTAAACCGGTGATGGATGATTGAATACACTTATCAGCCACCATGTATCTAAATGCTGATGTCAAGTTGAGATCTTGGGCAATATTTCCCTTTGATACGTTCTTCTCAGTTCCATGAACAGTCAACCAATATGGGTTGCCCCGTGTATCTATAGTGATTTTACTCGCTGTTAAATGTTTCAGCTTTTGCTTGTTTGCAATTATCAATAACACAGAGCAGAAAAAAAGCATGAATGCCAACAGTGACTATGGATGATCAGGGTAGATAATGTTAAATGACTGTGTATGAACTCATTGAGGTATGAACACTAAAAATATTCTTCTAAAGTAAATTGCTTTAAGATTGTCTCATAACAATCAAACAAGTTCTTTAAAGGTCTATTAAAAGTGTCTACTATTCAGGTGGGTTCAGCTGTATCCACCTGAAGACCCTGCAGTTGTGCTGTGTTAAAGCCTGTAGCGGTATCTGGTCAGATCCAACAACATATTTTTGTCCTTTCAGAGGCTGGCTCGACTTCCCAAAGGTCCCACGCTTCATTTCAGAGTGACCAAGGTACATATATGACTGCATGCAAACATTAATAGCGTAGATGGATGGGCTCAGATGATGACATTTTAGTATTTGACTGTTGAGTGATTATTTTCAAAGTAAACGCACTGATGTGCCCAAACCATCAAAGCGATTTTGATTTTTCTCTTTGGAGTGTTTTTCCTCTCTTATAAGTACTCTTAACTTTTTTCCAGTACTCTCTTATCAAAGACGTGGTTTCATCTCTGAAGAGGCACAGGATGCATGACCAGCAGTTCACGCATCATCCATTACTTGTCCTCAATAACTTTGGGTCTGAGGGCATGCAGGTCAAACTAATGGCCACCATGTTTCAAAACATGTTTCCTTCCATCAATGTGCACAAGGTATGTTTTGTCAATAAAACTAGCATTATAGTCAGTTTGAGAGAATCGAGGGTTGAGGACTTGTTGGCATGATGAACGTATAGTCTTCTGAGATTACCTCTGAAGATTTCTCAAAAGTAAACGCTTTCTGACCTCTCAGTCCTTGAATTCTTCCAGCATTCTCAGAGTTTTGGTTAAGTCTGAGTTACAGTAAGAAATGTGGATTTTGTTTTTTCTAGGTAAGCCTCAATAATATTAAGAGGTGTGTTCTGCTGAATTACAACCCAGTGTCCCAGGAGATCGAATTTCGACATTAGTAAGTATAAATATTTCGTCCATTGCTTTCTCAGGCATGCTCCGTTTATTCTTTCCTTGCAAGTGGCTTGCAAGCTAGCTAGCAAGGAGCATCACAGCTGCATACCTTCACTCGTGGTTGTTGATGCCCAGAGATGATAATTAAAGTACATGGATGTAATTGTCAATGAAACAATCTCTTGAAAAGATGGTTGGGCTCAGATGATGACAGATTATGACTTGACTGTTGAGTGATGCATGTTCAAAGTAAACGCACTGATGGGCCTCCACACAAAGATTCAGACCTCCATTATCTATTGATTGTTGAGTGTCACACTCACCTCCACTACCATGTTCCCAACCTGCAGCAGCCTGAAGGTGGTCCCTGTGGGCATGAGCCGTGGAGTCAAGAAGCTGATGCAAGAGAGGTTCCCCAACATGAGCAAGTTTGAGGACATCAGTGAGCTGCTGATGAAGTAAGATTCTTGTGCCGTTACAATTGTCATTCAGTGCTGAGGCAAAAAGGTGCTTAGTTTTATAGCGAGTCTAGTCTTTATAGCAATTTGTGTAATGTCTATAAAATACATGATCTGGTGTAGTATTTTTGAAGAACTCGGGCTTGATCTAAATTGTCCTGTTTTGTGCTCTAACAACTTTCAGGGGAGCGAACCTTTCAGAGAGTGAAGCAGAGCAAGATGGGGAACACAACATAACTGAACTGCCGCAGGTCTACTCTGGGCGCGGCAACATGGCATCCCAACAGAGTGCTGTCCGCTTGACTGAGGTAATTATGCCTAAGGAGTATAATATTTGGACCCATATGTCGGTGATGTTGGATGACAGCTGAATTGTACTGCTGTGCCATCCTCAGATTGGTCCTCGCATGACACTGCAGCTGATGAAGATACAAGAAGGCATGGGAGCGGGGAATGTCCTCTATCATGCTGTCAGTGAGTACACCTGTCTTTCTTTTTTTCTTTTTGCTTGCTCTTCAGATGTACATGATGAAAAGATAAGTATGAATTCTATGATTTTTCTCAAAGTAAACGCTTACTGATACATCCAGAGACTACTTGGGTTCATGTGGACTTCATAGAAACTGTCCTTAAATGGGATTTGCTGTATACTGTGTTTGCAGTCTCCAAGACGGAAGAAGAACTTCAGGCGATGCTGAACAGAAAAGAGGCCAAGCTGAAAGAGAAAGAGGAGCGCCGGAAAAAGCAGGACCAGAATGTTGCCCAGAAGAAAGAGAAACAGGAAGAGCACAAGTAATGTTGCCCTCACAATAATTTGACTCTCTTGCCATAACTATTTTTCTCTTGGTTGAAGTGTAACACCTTATGTTTTTTTCCTATCAGGAAAAAGAGCCTGGAAGGCATCAAGAGGAAGCGCCGTGAGGCTGAAGAGGAGGACAGTGAAGTGGAGGATCCAGGGATGCAGGAGGATCAGGCAGCTGCTATTGAATCTGATGATGAGGTGGAGTACTACAGACAGGCTGTTGGGGAGGAGCCAGATGAAGGTGACTATAACTGATATACAAACTTTTGGATCTCAGGTCTTATTTTTTGGATCTATTGACAAATTACCTTCTTCTTTTCCCCCCCCAGACATGTTCCCAGCTGCCAAGAAAAGGCGGGGTCCAGGAAGGTCCTCAGGACCCTTCAAGAAGAGGAAGCTGTCCCCTGGTAAATCATCAGGGAAAGACAGAAGTGATAAATCACCAAAGAGACATGGTCCAGGAGGACAGCACAGAGACAGAACAGGAGGAGATCGACAAAGACACGGAGGGAAGAAATTTGGGGACGGGCAGAAACCATTTGGAAAGAGAACTGGGCCCGGAGGCAAGACATTTGGAGCTAAGAAACCTGGTGGTGATGGGCAAAGGAGGTTTGGTGGGAAGAAAAAATTTGAGGGGAACAGTAAATTTGGTGGAAAGAAAAATATGGAGAGGGGATTCAAATCTAAGGGTCAGAAAGGCAAGCCTGGCTTCAAGAAGAAAGGTCCAGGTGCCGGGGCAAAGCAAGGCTTCAAACAGAGGAAGGGCAAAGGCTGAATTCTCGCCCCTCCTTTCTGGACCAAGACATTGAATGCACTGCCATGATGGAACACCAGATGGCAGCATGGATCCATCACCATGAGGCCTCAGCTTGTGATGCCTTGAGTACTGAGTGGTGGTAGTTTGTGGAAAAACATCTTTATTGCTGAAAGTCAGCAGAGGGGCAATAGTGCTACATTTTTTATACTGTATGAATTAATAATTAAAATGTACTTTGCCAAATAAATTGCTTGAAGAAATTGGTTTGGCCACTTGGTGGGTGCTTTTATCTGAGTGTGAAAAGGTACCATTGGTGCTGTACATGGGATTGTTGACAATCTTAGTATCTGGTTTTTAGGTAATAGGTTTTTACCATAAGTGAAATTCACTCCTCCACTTATGACTTAGATGTATTCGTAAGAATCTTGTCCAGAATGCAATTTGTAAGAAATTGACTTATTAAATTATGGAACACTAATCAATTCTGTGATGACTAAATATTTTAGTAGATTATTGGCCATCTATTGCAAACATGCATGTCATGGATGTTTGGTCATGGAGAGTTTCACTTCTTCAAATTGCAAAATGTATGAGGATAAGAGGAAGTGAAATGGCTCAGTTAGGTTCATACAAAGTCTACATCGCAGTCATGTATTCTCAACTGAATTCTTGGTAAAGGAGCTGTGGCTGCACTTTCTTCACACAAAACAGGAAATGTGGTACACTCTCAGACTGCAAGCTATCTCAAACTACAGTGCACAGCAAATCTTCCTTGGAGTAAGTAAATCTTGGTTCTCGTTAATACTGAAGTTTTCATTTTTGAAAGCCTTATGAATGAATCTTCGGTTTGTCTGTTTAAAAGAAAAAAGATGCATATATATTGTAAAAAATTTCTACTTAAACATGAAATCAATCTGAAAGCTCTAGCAGTGGGTTGCCTGACTTCCTGCCAGTAGCCTACTTTACCCAGTGGTGTAAAGGGTGATATTGAAATGTGACTTCAAATGATACAGAATTTGAATGATTTGATGTTCCACTTCCTTTTACAGATACTGTAAAAAAAAATATCTCCTTGGATGATATAAACTGTGTGAAAGCAGCCAGATAACCTCCAGCCGAAATCACCATATAAGATGATTCACAACACATCTAGCTGTGAGAAAGTGCAAACCTCACTGCTGCCCTCAGTGTATGGGGTTGAGTTCTGTGTGGCATTGGCTGGTAACCTGTTCGCCCTGTGGCTGTTAGTGGTCAGAGAGAGAAGGAACTGGCACACTGGCGTTGTCCTGTCCTGTAACCTGGCCATCAGTGACCTCCTTTATGTTCTGACCCTGCCTCTGTTAATTGTCTACTACACACTGGAGAAACACTGGATATTTGGCGACGCTGTGTGTAAAATAGAGAGGTTTCTTTTCACCTGCAACTTACATGCGAGCATCTTCTTCATCATGGGGATCAGTGTGAACCGCTGTGTGGCCATTGCATACCCCCTCTTCACTCGAAACCACGTGCAACCTGCACACGCCAAGGCCATCAGCGTCGTCATCTGGATTCTTGTGGGAGTCATTTCCTGCCCTGCGTTGACACTTGCCTCCGCGTGCCCTGCGGTGCATATGAACAAGACACTGTGCGCATCCTACTGCAACCAGATTCGCGGTGATGACATTGAAAGCTCCCACTTCACTTACAAAGTGTTTCTCGCTGTGTTTGGGTGTCTTGTTCCGTTCCTGGTTACTTTCACTTCATACTGTGTGGTGATTTGGGTGGTGTGGAAGAATCCAAATATAACCACATTGGAGAAACGCAAGGTAGCCCTCATGGTCATATCGGTCCTGGTGCTGTATGCCGTTTCCTTTGTGCCTTACCATGTCTTTCAGTGCTATCACTACTACCTGAGAATGAAGTATCCTAGTGACTTTGTCTGTTGGGTCTACAATAGTTACCAAGTGTCCAAGGGACTGGCAACTCTGAACATGTGTATCCATCCACTCCTTTACATGGCTGCGTTTGACAGTATCCGAATAGCTTGCTGTGGGAAGAGCCCAGAGGACAACAACAGGAGAGAAATAAAGACGTGTGAAAATTCAAGCAGACTTTAATTCTGCTGAGTTTTTGTGATTATACTGTATTATTGTTTCATTAACACTGGCACATATCCAGATCTGTAATAAAGGATTAATCATTCCTACATTGTAGCCTACCTTATTCTTATTTTTATACTATAGGCCATTGCAATTATGGCAGTCCCTTGAACCCAGTTTGGGAGCTACTGATGGGAAACCCCAGTGTATACAAATAATACCACAATAAGTGGAGGTGGGAAAACACTGGAATTATATTTTTTAACTTCTAAATGTATCCTCCACTCCCATTCTGGCCTGGCTGCGCTCATGTTTTTCTCTGCACTACATGGGCATTCTCCTCATAACAAGGGGAGAATGTCATTCACATTCACATTGTCTTTACTCTCCCACCAAAAATTTTGTTTGCAGTCGAGGTTAAAAACAGTATACAAATTAGAATGATACAAATGTTTCCATCGCGGTGTGGGGCTTTTATTGTGAAGTTAAAAGAGACAGATTTACCCGGAAGTGTTTGGTGACGACTCGGCTCGCGCTGCTCCGCTCTTTGCAACCCTGGAGCGAATCTAGCCGAGAGGATGCCGTCGATTGAATACGACGAGTGAGTCTTCCTATAAACATTGAATGATTGCTGCTCATAATGTAGGTCGTTTAACCGTCTAATATTACATATCCATCTTTCTTCCAGCTCCAAGCCCAGCTGGGCCGACCAGGTGGAGGAGGAAGGAGATGAAGGTAAAGAGCTAGCTAGCTAGCTAACATTAGCACACTCTTCTAGTCTTGTGCCCGACTGAGGAGGCCAGCTAGGCGGCTTCCTCTTCCACGTGGATGTACGTTTTTTTACTCGAGATAAATATATATATTCTGCTATCATTTAGCTCTCTAACGTAAATCACGATGTGAATCATGAAGTGTGATTCACGGATATATAGTATATTGTTCATAGCTGCCACAGACATGCTTTGGTCTGTCGACAGTGACGTAGGCAGTGTCATTCACTAGTAGCGTCGTTAGCTAACTTAGCTAGGCTGCATCACGTTAGCTAGCTATGTTACTTGGTCAGACATAACGGTGATATAACGCTAACCTCTCATTGAATGATTAGTCACCTTTAACCATCTTTCGTAATTCATTTTCTATGAGGCTATTGACATTTTACATCTGACCAAAACAAATGAAAGACTTCAGCTCTTTTCCTCTTTGACATCTTTTGATAAGTTAATTGACTGGCTAAACTGAATACTCCTTTGGCAGGTACACTACCATCTCCCAAAGAAACTATCAAAGGAAATATCAAAACCATTACAGAATATAAAATAGATGAAGATGGAAAGAAGTTCAAGGTAATATGATTTTTATAAAGGTATATGTTAAACCCATTTAGACTGTTGTGGTGCGTTACCATGCCGGTTTGTTTTGTACAGGGCTCCATTGACTCTTAATGGTGCAGCTGCTGTGGCCGCTTTTATACCAGTAAAGAAAGAAAAAGCTCCTGTACTAGGGTTGTCACGATACCAGAACTGTGAACTTCGATACAATACCAGTTAAAATACACGATACTCGATACCTCTTTCGATACCACGACAAAAATAAAAAATACTTCACACACAAAATACACTGAACAAAAATATGAACGCAACACTTTTGTTTTTGCTCCAATTTTTCATGAGCTGAAATCAAAGATCTAAGACCTTTTCTATGTACACAAAAGGCCTATTTCTCTCACATTTTGTTCACAAATGTGTTTAAATCTGTGTTAGTGAGCACTTCTCCTTTGCCGAGATAATCCATCAACCTGTCAGGTATGGCATATCAAGATGCTGATTAGACAGCATGATTATTGCACAGGTGTGCCTTAGGCTGGTCATGATAATCCATCCACCTGACAGGTATGGCATATCAAGATGCTGATTAGACAGCATGATAATTGCACGTGCCTTAGG
>OMLI01052385.1:2875-14056 GCA_900302605.1 Rondeletia loricata
TACATTCTGCATTATGACTGATGTGAATCATATCTCCATGGACGAACAGTTCTTCCTGTTCACCTTTCATTCAGGTTCAGTTGAGTGTGCTGATGTAGTCCTCCACCTCAGCCCACCTTTTTTCAGCTATTTACAGTAGGGCTTTCAAGAGGCCCGACAAGAAACTGTGGACAAGTTCCAGTGAAACAGGACCCAAGCACCCTGAAGAGCCTTTTTGCCTCACTTTTATTCACTGCTGTTCTTTCTCGAGAGTTCCTCCTGAAAGTATTTGGCAAACACTGGTGAAAAAAAGACTTTGCGGGAGGAAAAACAACAAGTCGATCTTGAGCCACCCACACCCCATCTGCTGTGGTATTATCTTCTTTTATTATCTACAGATTATGTGTGCTGATATGATTTCTGCAGTTTGGTCTGCTGGTCATTGTGGTTGTTGTTCTTGTTGTTTTTTGTTTGTGGAGCGTTGCAATATGAGACAGCGAGGGGGGGGGGGATCCTCCCCCATGTGCATCTAATCGTCCATTCAGGACCCTCTTAATGACTTGTCAGTTCCCCCTGCCCTTCCATTTTCTGTCCAATTAATTCTTTTCTAGCTCTCCGGATAAAGGGACACAATGGGGCCCCTCCACAGCATAATGAATCATTAAAATTCAGCAGCGCGGCCCTGGCACTTGGCTTTCTCCCTGGGCTGGTTGGGGACGGCTGCTTGGCATGCATGCCAGGGCCAACTTGAACATTCTACCCACCGGACCAGAGGAGGTGGGATCTCTGCTCATTCCTCTCTTGTTGGTGGTTTAACTAAAAAGTTGAACTGTCCCGTTTCACTGAATAAGTCTGTAGCCACATTACAAAGAGTCAGGCCCGGGCTCTGTAGGGTCAGAAAGGTCAGAGAGTAATACAAGACATGAAGAAGAACTGTTCAATGAAATATGTTGCAGCTTTATTTTCAAAACCTGTGTCTGAAAACTGACTGACAAGAGCAAAGTATTTGCATTTGGCAAGAGTAGGTGATAAACTCACTGTCACATCCACCCGATTTGACCTGTATCCAATTAAATTCACTGTTAAGGTCTGACTAATTACTACTGCCATTATAGACAAATGTGCTTGTTTAGAGGGATGAGAGCAGAGAATCATTTCTTAAAGGTCTCACAACAGTCTAAGAGCTGTAGCCTACAACACAGATGTGAGACAGGGAGGCAAGTATGAACAGCTGGTATTTCGAGTGCGAAGGCATACCAATAAACATCGCTCGCTTCAACTGTTTACCTGTTTTCTTACTGAACCCAATACATTAGTTGCCAAATATTTTAAGAAGAAATATGAACAAGTACTAAATCCAATCCTATTGTGGAAAAAAAAATGACAAGCACAAATATCAAGAAAAAGTATCTTTTATTTTTTCCACAAAAAATGGCCAGCGAATGGGTTAGCTGTGCATGTGTGAATGAATCTCTAGTTAATAGTACAACAACAATTTTCACAGCCTTTGTCAAAATTATACACCATAATAATATACAAAAACACTATTCTGTGAACAAAACTTTGAGCGTGAAGCTCTGTACCTTTCTTGTACAGTATCTCAAAGAAACTGAATTTAAACCAAGGCTGTAAGGAATGATATCAAATTAAGAATATGATCAGGAGTAAGTTAACTGTCTGAGTTTCTGGTGTGGATTACTGATTGTGTGCTGCTTGAAGTTTGTTAATAATTCAATTTCATATTGAAATACTGACAATAAGCATTAGAAGGCACAAATTCATTTTGCGCGAGACTGCAACAGTGAGTTGGCTCACTGTACTCACACACTCTCTCCTTCTCTCTGTTTCCTTTCTCTTCATGTGTTCTCATGACAAAATACTTAAGTACTCTTCCTTCAATAAGTAACTGATGACCTGAAGTTCAAAGCTAATTTGTCAATGAAGAGTTGTTTTATGTGTAGAAATGGGGATGTGTTATGTCATGGGATGACTGTTAAGGAAATGGCACTCACAAACACACACTTTCTGTCTCTCTGACACACACACACACACACACACACACACACACACACGGACGCATGCACATACACATATCCATGTGTTGTCCATCCACGTATACACTAGGTCCAGCTGACATGTCACTCAGTGAGTGTGGTGTCATCTTACCCCATTTCCTTTAACCCTATATCATGACTAATCGCAATTTGGCAAGCATAGCTTTCAGACACCTGTTCTGTCCCGTGCTAGTCTGTTGGTCCTGCTCTGTTTGCTTGCAACTTGGAATGGAGATGTTATTGGCAATTGGTCTTCAACGGAATGATATCAAATGTGCTGTACTTGTACTGTTCTTCACTTGATTTACCTTTTTTCATTAAAGACAAAACAGTAATGTAAATAACCAAACCCACATTACATGTGTATAACTACTTAAGAACAAAAAAAGAAACAAATAATGTATGAACATAAATACATATAAGACTTCTATGCCAAAATGACACTATAAGATTCATATGAGCCATTGAGTTAAGACTGATCCACTGATGCAAATGGCCAAATATTCTGAGATATAGCTCTGGCCCGTATTGTAAATCTTACTGCAAATTCACTTAATTGGTCCCGGGTACATTTTCCAATGTATCTGGTTCTCCATCTGCTTCACAACATAATTGTTTCTCTCCTACACAACTCAGTGGCAGGCCTTTGCTTTACCTCAAGCGTGCACGCACGTGCAGTCTTAAACTAGAAAGAAGGGAGATGTACAGGATGTAGGCGTAGGCGATATGTCCTCACGGAGGAGTTTGGCTCACCAACAACACAATTAATAGTTGTGTAAAAAGTCTGTACACGTGTTTTCATCACAATGATATAACTTTGTATAAAATCAGCAGGCACTTTTTTTTTTCTTTGTTTGTTTTTCGTGTTCAAATGGGCACAGGTAGCCTACAACCCCCTACTGCTCTGCTCTCCTCCTTACTTCCTTCATTAGTAGTGCATCAATCTGAATGAGCCTCAGGGCTCTATAGGACCTGGTGCAAAGTGACCGTCTCTAGCCCCCTAAGGTCTAGACAGAGTGGTGTAGACAGGCTGGTCCCAGCTGGAGGCAGTGGGGCTGTGGGCAGGAGCCATGGACAGACTGTTGAGGATAGGGCTGCCATAGGGTCGCCTGGAAGAGTGGAAGTAGGGGTACTGGTAGAGGCTGGAGGGGTAGCCAGAATAAGGGTTGTAATAGTTGGAGCTCTGGAGGTCAGCATAGTCACACTGGGAGCTGGAGAAAGAGGCTGCGGCCGAGGCAGCTGACGTGGCGGAGGTGACACAGGCCTGGCTGCTGTAGGAGCCATAATCGGAGTGGGAGGGCGAGCCGTGGGAGTGCTCGCTGTAGTGGCTGGGGCTCAGCTGCTCCGTCTTAATGTGGGGCCGGTGCTGGCCCACCTCGCTGGTCGAGGGAGAGGAGGAGGATATAGTGCTCTTGCGGCTCCAAGCTGACCCACTGGCGCCGGCGTGGCTGTAGGAGGAAGGATAGGAGCCGCCGGCCGTTGGAGCCTGCCCGTGGCTGTGGTCTGAGGGCAGAGCGGAGGAGCCAGACACGTGGCCGTTAAGTGGGAGGTACTGGTCAAATTCGTGCACATCGAAGGTCTCCATGTTGCTGATGACATCAGTGCTGAGCTCAGAGATGTCTACATTGCTAAAGTCGATGTTCTGCCTGTTGCTGTCAAGGAGACGACGGCCCTCGTGTTTCAGGTCCTGCTTTACCCCGTGGTGCAGGTCTGTTTTGGGAGTAGTGGGTGGTGTAGGGGGACCATGGGGTTGGCCTGTAAAGAGGATAACATCAGGCACAGAGATTAAAGGCTAATCACTCCAAAGACAAAACATACATCAGAACACTTTGCAACAGCCTAATTTAATGCCTAAAAAAACGTACAAAATCCATGTATGCACAGTGTTGTATTTATACATTATTTCTTGTATTATATTCAACAGCACACCTGCATGTTCAGGATGGTGGTGCCCATCAGCCATCCCTGCAAGTCCTCCGATCCCTGGTTCAGCTTTATACATATGATGTGCCAGTTCGGCTCCTGAGTCTGAGTCGCTCTGGCCTGGTTTCACATTCTTCCTTCGCCGAGGCTGGTACTTGTAGTCTGGATGGTCTTTCTTGTGCTGAACCCGAAGCCTCTCTGCTTCTTCTACAAACGGCCTCTTTTCATTCTCTGAGAGCAAGCTACAGTAAAAATAAATAAATATGTAAAAATGCAAATACATCATTCATACCTACAAAAATGCTTAGTTCAACTTACTTTAGAGTTTTATTGTCAGTATTGAGAGATTAGCAGCACATTTAGTTATTTGTATTTCTTTAGTTTTTTATTTTAAACTATTTACAGTATAAAAGCTTTACAATTCTGTAAAAGTGAGATTTATATAGGCTACATTATTATTATTTTTAAAACAGGCATTAAGTATTATTTTATTGATAAGTGATAGTAGTTGTCTCTGTATAGAAATTAGTTTTATTTCTTTGCACCCTGTTTATCCTTATATTTGTCCTTATATCCAAATAATATTGTCCTTACCGCCACAGCTTCCCCAGGGTCTTGCTCAGCTCGGCGTTGTGCAGGTGTGGATATTGATCTGCCAGCTTTCTACGGGCCGCTTGCGCCCAGACCATGAACGCATTCATGGGTCTCTTGACGTGAGGTTTACTCTTCAGTGACCCATTCCCTCTCACGGGCATGGGCACCAAGGACCAGTCGTATCCCTTAAGGACCTGAGAGACGGCGTCCCGTATGCAAGCTGGGAAGCGGTCGTCTTCCTCGGGGTCCAGTTTCTTGCCCAAACCAGCGATCAGGGATCCTTGGCCGTCGGAGCCTGTCGGTGAGGACGGAGCATCCGAGTCGGACTCGTCCTGGGACATGGAGCTGTTGGTGCCCGAGGGACTGCACGGTGGGTCGCTGACACACTTGTCATGCTCCTCTGTCATTTTTAACATTATTTGGTCAACCTCTTGGGGATGAAAATCCGAAAGAAAAAGGATCTGAGATCTTCAATTTAAAAACAAAACAAAACAAAACAAGCGTTACCGCTAAATGAAAGCGTGAAGCAAAACGGCCAGTGCGCCTTTTACGCACGGTGCGCCATGATAAATTCCGTTTACAATTTCTGTAAATACGCGTCCGTTGTTTTCCTTATGTGTCCCTTACGCGTATTTGTTTTTCTTCGTGCGTCTTGTTTTCCTAGGCTGTCATGGGAGGTTCAGTCGTGGAAGTAGAAGTCCTCAATGTGAGCTGGACCTGGACGATACAGCAACTTGAGTTGGAGTTTTAAAATCCTCTCTCCACCTTCCGCCTGGGATTGGCTGGAACAAATCACCACTTGCTTCCCATTGGTTTAGGTTTTTATGGGCTTCATTATTATTATGATGATTTTCTTTTTTCAGGGGTGACACACTTCTGTTTTAAGTTCCACACGTTGTGTAGCAAACTGTATACTAATATTGTGCTACCATTTCAGACGCTGTTAAGAAATGTGGTGAGTTGAGAAATATAGTAGATGTTTAAAAACAGACTCTTTTGAATGTCTCAAAAACGGTTTATTCTTCAGTACAATAAACTTGAATTCAATATCAAATAAACATATCCACAAGTCAGAGCCTAAATTAAATTAAAATAATAGCGAATGTGAAATGATTATTGAAATATTGGCTGCTGCTGGTTGTGTTTATCCCATTCAAAAGACCTATCTATATGTTGTACTTATTATTCCTATTATTCCTAAAACAATATTAATATTGATGTTCAAAAACAATGTATAATGTCAGGAAATAAGGCAGTTCATTAGGATATTTGACTGCCCAACAAACAAATATAAGCTACCTGTTGATTTTATTTAAAATAATCATACATTATGTTAACTTGTTTGTCCGTTTCCTACTGAGATTAATACTGGAGTTGAACATCTGATGAAATGGCTATCCAAATATATTTGATCCAAGCAAGGATCGACCATCAGAACAAGTTATGGCATGCAACGAAAAAAATGAAGATTGCTGTTCAGGCTTATATTCTCTCAGATATCATGACATAGTGAGAATCAAATTATAACTTGAGAAATTAGGAATTTATCTAAAAAACAAAAAAAAATCCTGAATGATTGTCCATTATATGTAATTCACTCTTTCGTTAATTTCGTTTATTAGGCAGTTTATTAGTTTTGCTGCAACATTAAATGACAAATGTGTCAAAGCTTGTGGCGAAGTAACTTGCAACAGTCTCGTCTGATTGATGACGACAATTATACAAAATCCCACTTTTCTATCAACACATACACTGTAGACCATTTCAGCTCAGGGTGATCCTCCTCTTCATACCTGCTGAATTAATGTTGATTAGTGTTGAACGGTGGAGATGAGGACATGGATGAACACTTTTTCTGTTTCTTTCTTTCTTTCTTTCTTTCTTTCTTTCTTTCTTTCTTTCTTTCTTTCTTTCTTTCTTTCTTTCTTTCTTTCTTTCTTTCTTTCTTTCTTTCTTATTGTAAACAAGGTAGGTTCATATATTAAATACTTGTTTATAATCATACCATGGCATTAAGCCCCACATTGAAACAAAAAAAGAAACAAAAGCAAAGAAACAAGAGCTTGTCAACAGTGCTAATTTAAACAAAAGATGATACACCTCTCTCTTTGTCTCTCTTTGTCTTTCTGTCTGTGTCTGTCTCCTCTCTGTGTGTCCTGTGTGAATTCCATTGCAGAAGTGAATTTGAATCTAAGCAAATGACTTTGACTCTGGACTCAACTATAGTCTCACCCGTGAATACTTCTGACAAAAGCCTCTGTTCACTTTGATAACAAAAGCCTCTAACCTCACACGTCCATGTAAAGCCCTATTTATTAATAGCCTATAATTGCTACATGTTCCTAATTTAGAGGAAGTTAATCTCCCATAGCAGTCTGTTTGTGATCCATGAGGAAAAAAAACACATCTCACTTCCAGTGAAGCAGGACCTTTATTATATTGAATGCTCGATAGAAAGAGCACAGGAGATAAGAGGATAGACTGAATCACTGCCTTTGTTAAGGGTGTCTTTGTGTCCATGTATTGCGGGATGATTTTTATCATGGCCTTCCCATGAAAAGACAAGGTATGTTTGAGCTAGACGGCAGTTTGCTTTGCTCAACACTGCGGCTGGCTGAGGGAAGGGGGAATCCGGTACTATGTGGAAATAATATAAGTTGTGGCTTTTAAATACAGAATTTTCTGCAAGAAAGGTAATACCTTGCACAGTGAGGTAAGACGCTTGTATTGGATTTTCTTTGTTATTTATCAGGATGTAAACAATGGGCTTGACGAGCCAAAGACAAGGGCCTGGCCAGTGAATGTGAATGTGAATGAAAACATGTTTATGTGATGTAAAATTATTATCTGTCTGGATTAATACTTCATACAAAATAAGCAAGTCTTTTGAGAATGTTGACTTTACTTATTGCTTCATGAGTGACTTATGGTGGCCTTTCTTTAAATATTCTCTTCTATCACAAATGATGGAACAAAATTCCTCATTTGGTCAGTCCATCTTCTTTATCCAGCAGCTGCTGTCAAAGTGCTCGGTTTATTAAGTCTAACAAAAGTCAGGTTCAGTGCATGTGTGTGTGTGTGAACGGACAGACAGGATGGGGGCTAGTTGTCAAACATGCCTGAATGACTCTGGCTTCATTCTAGTCCAGCTCCGCACATGGCAAAGTATATAAATGTGTGTGTGTGTGTGTGTGTGTGTGTGTGTGTGTGTGTGTGTGTGTGTGCGTGCGTGCGTGCGTGCGTGCGTGCGTGCGTGCGTGCGTGTGTGTGTAAACACGGGCTTGCTGGACTCTCTGACAATCACTGAACAAGGAGGATTTTCCTCACTGCTTTCCCCTAGTTGCTCGTGACTGTGTGTTAACAAAAGATTGGATTCCCCTTTAATTGCAGTGAAATCACCATAGGAGTATTTTAAACTGCACATTGCTATAGAAAAATCATCTGTAAAAATCTGACATCACATTTGATTTTAGACTTATTGCACATCTCACTAATTGCTTGTCACAGTATTAACTACATTCTCCAGTAGCAACTTAAGGAAGCAGAAGGCAGGACAAGAGACAGATCATTCAGTCAGCCTCAGTGATAAAGTAGAAGTTTGGAAAGCTCAAACTTCTCCTAACTTGCTGTTAGGCCCAAAGACACCTTTCCTGTCACTTACATTTTGAGTTAAATTGATTTCTTGACCCTGCAAACATACCCTTAGGATTTTGAATTAAGTCTCTATCTCCGTTAGTTTCATAGTTATGGCTAAAATAAGGTAATCATCTAATGTTGGAAGTCCCCTATCCGGATCACCATCAAAATCTAATAAATTGTTCCTTGGCACAAGGCCTACCTGTCCGCCACATTTCATGGAAATCCGTTCAAACGTTTTTGAGATATTCTTCTTCTGAAACTGACTAACAGGGGTGAAAACATCACTTCCTTGGCGGAGGGGAAAATGACTGCAAGAAGAACAATGTGTTGCAGCTCCAGAAGTGCTTGGTGGGTTGTATTTACTGTATTGACACACGTAACACGCAGAAGAACATATGACATTTGAACAATGTGTGAATGGGACTGTAGGTTGACCAGATTAACCAAAGACAATCCCTCAACTGTATGAGTCAGTTACACCTCACCAATCATCTTGAGGAAGTATGGACACTCAAGACAATTCAGAATTAGCATACTGTAGTATGACTGACAGCTGCTTTCAAGCCTTGGTAAGCGGTGGGACTCTGGTTTCTCTGGGTAGAGAGAGAGAGAGAGAGAGACAGAGACGGAGACAGACAGAAAGAGGGAAAGAGACAGGCCTAAACAGACTCCAGCCTTTCCCCTTCATGGCTCCCTGTATTGTGGGAAGAACTCTGGCCAGAGTTTGTGGGCTCCGGGCTCTTGATTAGAAAAGGAAGGAGCAACAGAGGAGAGGTAACCGCGCATGAACCTTAAGTGTCCCAGAGAGCGAAGGAAGGTTTTAATTTTCCTATTTTTGTGAGATGTATCTCAAAGGAAAGATTTTTCTGGCCCTCAGCAGAGCCTGTAACACCATCTCCTCTGGGCCCCAGTCACTTCTACCCCACGCGGAAATTATACTCTCCAGTTTAAGTAATGCGCATACAAAATTAAATTACACAGTCACCCACAGGAATCTTGCACCCTTTGGTCTCTGCCTCTGTGTTTTAGGCACATCTCATCGCTCTAATCAATTTGCTTGAAGAAGAAGTGCACTCGGCGGTTAACTTGGCATGCGCACCACAGCAACGCACAGTATCGAAAAGAGTTTTGAAGGAATAGGTATGGCATGACATTGTGAACTTGTGTGATGAGAGCTTCCTGAACTTAGATAAGTAACTTACATCATAGTAGCAGGAGCTTTTTACAACGTGTGATCGCCAAGTTATAGAGAATAACCCATGTGGTCACTTTCATGTCATGTTGTGTTTACTTTTCATATTCGCCCTATACGTTTTCTATGCTTTACACTATCCATTTCAGCATGCCAACCATATACTCACCATTTCATCTGTTTATTGTGCATGACGTATACATTCTACTTCACAAGAATCCTAATGGAATTCTGATACGATTTTCCACATGGGGAACAACTATAAAAGCCTGTGTCTCTGCAATCACCGCAGCAAAGAGTTAAGGCCTTCACTCTGCTCCAAAATCTCACTGATTGTACTGAGTCAGAGTTCACTTGGTGAACTGTGGGGCCTGGCATGCCCTCTGTCTCACTCAGACTGTCCCGACCACTGCCTAACCACATGTGTAACAAGCTCCTGGGCTGCTAACATGCCGTATTTCACCCCAGCACCACATCAACCAGACCACTTCTATCTTTGGTTTCACACACTCAGAAAGAAGGTAATTAGTGCAAAATGTACAGTCGCAGCTAATGTGTCTGGACGTGTTGGCTACAGGTTACAGATAGAAAAGAAAGTCCCTCTAGAGAAGTCCTACTCAGATACAAAACATACACTTTACAGCCCTCGTAACAGTTATAGGCTGTTACATCTTTAGATTAAAAGATTCAGAGGATTCTCCAGCCAGGTTCACACACACATATTAAGGCAAACCCTCAATGATGGATGCCCCTGCTCCTCCTTTCTGTTCCATCTCCTCCCTTCTTTCCCTCTACTCATCCCACCCCCACTGGAACTTGGATGGTGGATGTTTTCCATTTTGGGCTGTGGCCAAATGTATTTTCCAGGTTGTCTACTTAGTGAGGTCGAGGACCCGGGGATGTTTGACTCTACTGGTTCTAATCACAGTCCAACCCCCATGACAGCTGCTGTGTGTTAGGACCTCCCATTGACCCTTGACCCCGCACTCCCCTAAATTCATTCTATTAAAACACCGTAATGAGGGGTTTACTGGACCAATTGGAGGTTTTATTTAAACCTATTAGTAGACGCAGGGAGATGGAGGGGAGGGGGTGCATGGTGAGAAGGGAAGGAAGGGAGTTTTGGATGGATTGAAGGGGGAGTGTTTGAGACTGAAGGAAACAATTAGTCCAAAATGTCCCAGGGTGTGTTTGGCCTTCGGCCACACTCGTTTTTAATGTCAGGAGTATAAAAAGAGCTCAAGTGCTTCCAGATTATTTGCTGTGTTTTCTCCCTGACACGTAACTGTCTTGCGAGGCAGCGGTTTAGCTTGTGGTAATTGTGTATGTTCATCTGCATTAGAGATATGGACAGAGAGGTTCTGAAAGCTGTAGTGGTAGGGTGAAAGTGGTGGCAGGTCTCGAAGGATCATGTTAAGTCTGTTCTTCTGATTGTTCCCCTCCCTTGTTTCCCCCAGGCTCTTTTATCTGCCAACTGTCAGTTGGTAGATCATATTGTGCAGAAATTCCCACGAGTCCACCCTGTGTGAGTGAAGAGCACAATGCTTTTAGCTGTTGACACAACAGTTTCTGTTTGAACGGTACCTAAAGGTGAGACGTAAGGAATGAGTATTTAGGACCAGAGCCAGGCACTGCCGTTTATGATTCCACATGCAGTTTATCCACATGGTTTATCTTCTGACGTGACAGGATAAATGCTCAGATGCACAGCAGGGACTTCCCATCCTGTATCTTGTCCCAGACTCAGACAGGGGGAACAGCAGTGTATGTCTTTTTCTTACCCACTTTCTGATCTACCCC
>OMLI01052388.1:2982-13597 GCA_900302605.1 Rondeletia loricata
TAACTCCAAGCAACAATGGCATATTATCTTCCCCCCCTTTTCTATTTCTTAACTTCCCCCTATATGCCCTCTCAAAACAGCCTCTGAGGTTTTTCATAAGGCCTGTTTTTAATTCTAAAGCGAGGGATTGGTCACAGTTCGTCTCATTAGCATGAGGAGCTGTATAAACCCCGCCACTGCAGAATTTTGAGCTGTGTTGAAGGCGAGGCAACAAGCGTGTCTGACTGGCTGCGCGCAATGAGCGAGTAACTTTCACTTCCAGCACAGTTCAGCTCATAAAGCGGTGCTGTATGGAGAGCTCAGTCGGCAGGTGAACTGTCTCATCTGTTCAGCGAGAGTGAGGCTGCTCACTGAAGAAAAGACAAGCCCGAAGATGATGCGTGTCAAATTACTCGGTTGGCACTGCTGGATTTTTATATTCTCAATCCAGCAATTATTATTTGTCTCGCTGGCTCAGTCCGAGGGAAATACTATACGATACCAGACCAATGAGGAGGACGGACCAGGTACAGTCATCGGAAACCTTGTCAAGGACATGTCCTTGAGTCTGTCTCATTCCTCCAAGACCAATTTCAGGATGATGAAACAATTCAATGATTCATTCATCAGGGTAAGGGAAAGCGACGGGGAGCTCACGGTCGGGGAACGAATTGACAGGGAAAGAATCTGCAGGCACACTCTACAGTGTCTCATTACTTTTGATGTGGTGAATTTCTCAAAAGATCGGTACAAATTGATTCATGTTGAGGTGGAGATAAAGGACATCAATGACAACTCTCCAGAGTTCCCAAACAAGGAGTCTGTAGTGGAGATCTCTGAGAGCGCAGCGGTGGGGTCCCGTGTTCCTTTGGACCCCGCCGTGGACGCTGATGTCGGGTCAAACTACATCCAGAGCTATCAGATTTCTGTCAACAGTCATTTTTCCATTGATGTGCTCTTGAGAGCGGATGGGGTTAAATATGCGGAATTGGTGCTAATGAAAGAGCTAGACAGGGAGACTCAGTCATCATACGCGGTGGAGCTGGTTGCCACAGACGGAGGCAACCCGTACAGATCGGGGTCAACGAAGATAACTATCAAAGTGACTGACTTCAATGACAATAGTCCCGTTTTCGACCAGAATAGTTTCTCAGTCAGTTTGCCCGAGGATGCGCCCGTCGGCACGGTTATATCGGACCTGAACGCAATTGATGCTGATGAGGGTTTGAATGGAGAGGTCGTCTATGGATTCGGGAAACAGGTCTCTCTTGAGATCCGAGAACTTTTCGAAGTGGATAATAAATCAGGTCGCCTGACGCTCAGGAGCCCGGTGGATTTCGAGGACAAAAGAACCTATGAGCTAGACGTGCAGGCGACTGATCTGGGACCCAACCCGACCCCCTCCGTCTGCAAAATCATAATTCATGTCAAAGACGTGAATGACAATGCCCCAGAAATCAGCATCACCCCGATGACCTCCACCACGACGGGCGTCGCATACATCAGCGAGGCAGCAGACAAGGACAGCCTGGTGGCGCTGATCAGCACCTTGGACAGGGACTCCGGCGTCAACAGCCAGGTCCACTGCACGTTATACGGCCACGACCATTTCAAACTCCAGCAAGCCTACGAGGACAGCTACATGATAGTTACTGCCGCAGCCCTAGACAGGGAGAGAATTAGCGAGTATAACTTGACAGTGATGGCTGAGGATTTGGGGTCACCTCCGCTGAGGACGATCACACAGTACACCGTCAGACTGAGCGACGAGAATGACAACGCCCCTCACTTCAGTAAGCCCGTCTATGAAGTTTCCGTGGTGGAGAACAACGCGCCGGGCGCATACATCACCACAGTTGAGGCCAAAGACGCAGATTTGGGCATCAATGGGAAAATCACCTACAGACTTTTAGATAGTGTTATCATGGGCTCTCCCGTGAACACGTTTGTATCTCTTAATTCAGTGTCCGGCTCCATATACGCGTTAAGAAGTTTTAACTATGAAGTCATGAAACTGCTAGAGATACACATCCAAGCGAGTGATGGGGGGTCACCACAGCTGCAGAGCAGCGCTGTCATCAGGCTAAAAATAGTGGATCAGAACGACAACCCACCTTCCATCCTAGAGCCAGTTCTCTACAAAGGATCTGCTGAGGTTTTCCTGCCCAAAGATGCACCTGCAGGTTATGTGGTAACCCAGATAAAGGCCACTGATGCTGATGAAGGCATAAATGCCCAGCTGTCCTACAGAATCACTGAGGGGGGGCACCTGGGCTTCTCTATCAACAAAGCCACAGGGAAGGTGCATGTGAGTCGTCAGCTGACCTACGATCTCACAGACACTGTCAAAGTCACAGTGTCAGTCAGTGACAACGGATCACCTGCTCTGACCTCCACAGCCATTATACACTTCAGTTTCATCGAAGGCACTGTACCCAGTATGCCCTCCTTGGCTCAAAATGGCAGCGAGGAGCTCTTGGAATGGGACATGTCCATAGCCATCATCATTGTCCTGGCAGGGAGCTGCTCTCTCCTCCTACTGGCTATCATTCTCATCACAACCATTTGCAGTCGCCGGAAAAAAGAGACAAGGGAGGGAGGATATGATGAAAAAGAGGACATACCAAATGTGGAGAAAGTGGAAAGTGGTCACATCGATTCATTGATTACCAACCACAAAGGCAAAGTGTTTGATGCCCATCCATTTCCAGAGAAATCCCAATTGGCCAGCAGCAACACAATAGAGACAGGCTGTGAAGATGGCAGACCACCAGTTGGCATCTTTGAGTCGAACAGCAGAATGATGGAGGGTAAGCTGAAGGTAAGTAATTATGTTTGAGTGATTTAAAGACTGTCTCATACTGGTTTTGTTATTGTCTTTTGCATCCTCCTGACTCAAATTGTGTGCGGATTTGTTTGTATTCTTGCAGGGTTACTCTACGCTCCCGGGATATGGAAAAGAAACTGTCAGGCCAATAACAATATGGAAGGGCAATTCATTCACGACAATCTCGGCAAGAGATCCCCAGATCAGTGGGAAGGACAGTGGCAAAGGAGACAGCGACTTCAATGACAGCGATTCTGACATAAGTGGAGATGTGCACAAAAAAGACTCCCCACCAACAAACAGTGAGTGCCACAAAATGTAATAACAATAACATAAATGGAGTAAATTAAAGTATAGTCACATTCATAGCTCATAGTGAGAGCACACAGGCCTAAATGTCATAAAAGGTGAAATCCATGTGATCAGTGATGTAACTCGGGGTCACTGGGGGTGTTTCCACATCAGACACCCTTGACCCAGCGTATGTATTCATACTGCACTCTGATAGCACTGCTGTCTCCACAGGTCTTTGGGCATGTACAAGCGAGTGCAAAGTCTTGGGCCACTCTGACCGATGCTGGAGCCCCTCGGCTACAAGGCCCAACACAAGCCTGGCCATTGGACCACATCTGTCAACGTTCTCAAAGACAGCTTCACTTCCACGAGACACCAGAAGGGAAAATTATTATCCAGCCCACATACCCAAAACCAATGGTCTGCAAAGCGTGTACGAAAAAGTCCAACACCAGGAATTTGATTATATACTTGTTGGTCCGCCGACCCCGGACAGAATACAGGAAACCGATGAGATATCCATTCCAGAGTATTCACACTCCTAAAAGAACTTAAATGAATGATCGGAAACTCATCAAAAGGGAATTCATCTTTATACTGTATAGTACTTTTATCTTAATTGACTCCATGTTGGATTGTTGCAGTGTTTTGTATGTCTATTGTCTCTTATATAGGCTCATGTATGACTGTTCATTGTATCATGTGTAATATGCAAGATTTTGTACATTAATAATATATTTTTCATAATGATTCAATGTAAAGATGAATTTTATTATGAATTTTCAAGAGCATGTGTTACTATTAAAGGGGCATGACCTATGAACATTTAGGCTGAAATGGGCCTTTCTAAGTGGAAAACAATCACTATCAAAGATTACCATGTCTGTGGTAGATTTTGTCACATTGTTGCACAAATAAATATTTAAAAGCAAATATTATTGTTCTGCTGTTCGAATAGAGTATTGCATACAGCATCGGTTTAAAAATTTTGCTATCTGGGCTTACAGGACTCTTAAATGAAATCTTACGGGCAGAAAACAACCTATTGTCCTCAGAAAATATTCATAAAGCACACAGAATAACCTCAATTAGCCAGCTGAACAGTTTAATTTGCCTTAAGGGCTTATAAGCCACAGTAAATACAATGTGGTCCACCAGCGATCAACCTAAAATGATGGGAAATACAAGCCAGTGTCATATTCTTTACAAGGTACAAAACAATTTAATTACACTGCTGCCTTAATTTGCATGCAAATAACGGATCAAAACCTGATCAAATGCTCTTACAATTACATATTTTTCAAGGGTCAAAGAACCCCTTCACCTGTCTGATTGCCTCCCAGCTTAACAATTATCCAAAAAAATGTGGTTCAATCTGTTTCTAAGCAACAGTGGCAGTGCATATTCCAAGCTCTTTTGCACCTTCTTGTTAAATTATGATAAGAAGCAAGTAACCTCGACCGAGATCACATCCCTCCTGTTGTCAAATCAGAAAATGCATAATCAGACAAGGATTATGTGCTTTGTGTATGTGTGTGTGTGTGTGTGTGTGTGTGTGTGTGTGTCTGTGTGTCTGTGCTGTATGCCTGTATGCCAGCAAGAGTGTGTCCACAAACAGCAGTTATAAATGGCAGGAATGTGGTCATCTAGGCAGACACACTAAGGCATATATAAGTTTGACTACATGTAGTGCAAGCTGTTCAGTCCCATTTATATGTGTAACCAGGGATGAAGTTCACCCATTAGCCTGACATTAATCTTCATGAAGTAAATTCATAGTACACATCATCCCAACTTGCATCAAACTGGTACAAGTTTAACAAAAAGAGAGTAGTTTAAGGAAAAGCATAGGCAATCTCTGATGAGACAGTGCTTGAAAAGTACAGAGATGGATCAAACCTGCATCAAAAATATGATTTCAGTCAGGTTAGCTGGCTACCTGGACCGACGGGTAACATTTAGCTGAAGAATTTAGTTTACGTCAGTTGTGCGTCACTCACACTCAAACGTTAAAGGTCTTCTGGTGGACAACCTGATTCTCCAGAGAGAAGCAACAGTGGAAGGAAATACAGGCTTCATGAGGACATCATGAAAGAGACTGAGGAAAAAGTCCAAAATGCCTCCAGTGGATCTGAACACTGCATGCCTCCGGTAAGATAACCACTTCATTTAGAAATATAACAGGCATTCATGTAAATGAGGAAGTAGACTTTCTAAGCTCTGAAGGTTTATAGGAAAGTAGCAGTCTTGCCCTTGTGCTTGTCGTTTCTTACTTTCTTGCTTTGTGAACTTTGTGAAGGCGTACAGCTCGTCCACCACGCCGACCTCTGCTGCAACCGGGCGCCTCCTGAGGTTTGGAGCCGCGGCTCTTACTGTTGGGGCGGTATTGATGTTGTGTGCATCCATTGCTGCTCTTTACCTGTGGAAAGCCAGCGATACAAATGTAAGTCTTGACTATATAAGGTGTTCTGTTGTGATAACAAATAGTACCACTTCAATGATGCATAGCCTACCAGAAAGTGCATACAAGTGGCCTTTAGGCTGCTTTTGGTGGGAATTGGGTCCAATGCTGTCAGAAAGTGGGCTGAATCATCTTAATTCTCATGATTATAGACCTTGTGGTGTTCTGTGTGCTGAGACTACACAGCAGTTCTTTAAGAGACACAAAAAAGAGAATAAGTAACGTGAAAGTTCCTGTCCTGTTTCTCACTGATATATTAGGCTACTGCTCTATAGTGTTTGCCACTGTGTGATTTACATAACTTGACTAACGGAGTCATTTTAACATTCTACTTTGAATGCCACCAGGTTTATAATGTTCATTACAGTATGAGCATCAATGGGAAGGTGAAGGAGGGCTCCATGGAAATCGATTCTGACAACAACTTGGAGAGGTTTAAAACTGGGAGTGGAGATGAAGAAGCTGTGGAGATTCATGACTTTCAAATTGTGAGCAGTCCTTGTTTTCTCTTCCTGAAGTAGTTCAACAGAGACTTGGCATGTGCTTAGCAAAGTAACAAGCTCGTGAGTGTAAACATGGCATCTCTGTGATCTGATGCAGGGAATCACTGGAATCCGCTTCTTTGGAGGAGAGAAGTGCTACATAAAATCCCAAATCAAAGCCAACCTTCCAGACATGGGAGCTCAGAACAAAGAGTCACTGATGTTTGACCTGGTACAGTTAGCTTCATACAGAACTAAAGAAATTGCTATTTAATTTATCTGCTTTCTATTCACATTGTAAATTGTCACAGCGAATCATAGTGAAAGTTGATGCAAAATAAATGAAGAGAGGACCCTACATAAAAAATGCAATGGCCATTTGAAGCGTCTTTGATCCTGTCAGACAGATGAAATCATGCCAGTGAAGTTTGACGAGGAGTTTCTGATCTGGGTTGCTGCGGACCAGCCACTGAAGGACACCAGCTTCCTGGGCAACAAAATCCTGGGTCTCTGTGGGGATCTGCCCGTTTACTGGCTCCAACCTACCTATCCTAAAGGTTGCCAAACATACCAGATATCATACAGCATGTGTTGAATGATTGTACATTTTGTATATACTATTTTATAACCTGGTTATGATTGTCCTGGTTAATCATAGGGTACATGCCATCTTGTACACGTCAATTATATTTACACACGTTTACAATTTACAGCCTTGTCTGATAAGTTAGTGAGACATATTAACATCTTGAACATGCACTACATTTGGAGACTTACACAAGAAAAGGCTCCGGTCTGGCATTAAAAAAGAATGATCTTGAAATATGCAAGACTGCTTGATATCACTGCAGCTGATTCAATTATTCAGGACAACTGAGACAGTCCCAGCTATGTAGGATTGAGCTCTGAGGACACGTATGGCGTCTTGTGGATGTTGACCCAATACCCGTGCCTCCTGTGGCTGCTGTAACAGATGGGGAGAGGAGAAAACGAGACACACGGCGAGCCAAACGGCAGCTTAACACGGAGGAGTTTGAGGCAGCTGCTGAGGAGAGGAACACGGTGGGTCATTCAGAGGATGACGCCTCCAGAGCTGTGGAAGAAGAGGAGGGGGCACAGTTTACCGCGGGGTCAGCATACAATCCCGAAAACCCCTATCACGTGAGTACTGACTTTGTCCACAGCGCTGTTTATGATAAACAAGGCACTGAATTTTAGATGAACTATCCAGAGGCATAAGAGATGTAAAACTGAGCCCTAAAGCAACCCTTAAAGTAACATTATGAATTGAAGAAACACCTTTACGGATGAGTTCAGACCTCCATACTTGGGTTACCAGCCTTGTAAAGAATGTAATCTCATGGAAATAAGTACATTATTGGAAATTCGCTAACCTACATTTAGTCTCTCCGTCAGCTGTGGGCATGTGGTGCTGCTGTTGAGTAGGTGTCATATTAGCAGCTGTGAATACAGGTCACTTGGGTGATAGCTGCCATTCCATGTTTATGAGCTTGTGAACTGAAGTGAAAAATTCCCATCGGTCATAAAAATTCACTTTGCCTAAGGGAACTGGAGTCTCATGTTTGGGAGGAAGTTTGAAAACAGTGTAATTTCAAATGAATATAAAGTAAGCATAAGAAAAAAAAAGATCGGTCTACAAAATTAACGTTGCTCTCAATCTTCAGCGCAGGGGAGAGGCGGGAGAGGAAGGCACCATGACCTTTGACCCCATGCTGGACCACCTGGGGATCTGCTGCTCAGAATGCCGACGCAGCTACACCCACTGTCAGAGGATATGCCAGCCCCTGCGTGGCCACTGGCCTTGGCCTTACAACTACAGAGGATGCCAGGTAGCTTGCAGAGTGATTTTGCCTTGCCGCTGGTGGGTGGCACGCATATTAGGTGTTGTGTGAGAAAACGCATTGCATTTGTGAAAGAGCATATCAATTTTGACCAAAGACGCCAAAGGTCTCTAAACCTTAAGCTCCTTAAGCAATGTAGGCCTATTTATATGCAGATATTTATTTTGTACGTTTGTCTGTGTAAATACTTCCTGCTGCCAGCAAGCTATGCCTGTTAGCATGAAATGCAGAACATGGTGTATGATTTACTAAGAATATGACAACTAAGACAAATATTTGGCTGGACTCATGAGGAAATGTTTTGCATATAAACAGGTAAATGTTCTTTGTAGGCATGCACTATTTCTTAAGGAAAATAAATAAAAATGAACAACTAAATGCAATAATGCTATTTGTAGATTTAGATTTATGAATGAAATAATTCGTATTTGTACATTATGATATACCAAGGCTTAATGCACTGCACTGTATTTAAAGGAAGGTATGGGGCTGAATACAGAGGCTCAGCAGATCATGTACCTTTTCTGATTGAATAGTCTTCAATAAATTCTAATTACAGTATATGTTGGCTTTGATGTAGATGGATTTATTTTGTCACTTGTTGTTTCCATGGTCCCACTGGGTCCTTTTCTGATCAAACTGAAGTGACAGAAATGGTTGCCATAACTCCCATTCACAGTCCAGGATCAGTTTGAGGGCAATGTAATTTGTGCACACTGACATCTGCATTGATGTGAACTAATGTGAGATGAGTGTCACGGCAACGGTGGAAAGCATTTCCATAAAAGCGGCATTTTAATGAGATAAATAAATACAAATATAAAAAAGACAGAAGAGTATGGATGCTAAGCAAGCGGATAACGCGATCACAGAGCCAGGCCTTTTTCTGCACTAACGTTATTGGGGCTTATGGTGTCGGCTATTCTGAATGTTTCAAAATCAAAAGAAATCAGATTACTATCTCTAAAGCCATATGCCAACTTTCTAAATAATTGAAAGGAGCCACGTTGCGATCAAGACGATTTCACAGAGGGTGATCCAGGCACATCAAATTACAACAGATGTGAAATTGCACCATATCTGCCACTAAAGCCGCATTGAAACTCTGAAGCACTGTGAGGAAACAACACAAAGAGATGCTTGTCTCTGTGCTTGGAGATCTTTCCTGGTTTTCATGGGGGTAGAGGTGCTTATCACATCTGCAGTGCTGATAAGACAGCTTCTGTGCCTCCGTAGGCTATATAATATTAATCCCTCTCCCACGTCTGCAGATGCACTTAAAGGAAGGTGACAAGCATGACATATCCAGGACCTCCTGATGGCTCGTGCTCTGGAGTGCAGCCGCTAAAAGAGCCCCAAGTACCCTGAAGTGATGTAAATTTGCAGGGGGAGTCCAATTTCCATCACAGCGCTGTCACTGTCATGGTCATTAAACTAAATCAACCCGCTGTGTGTCACACAGCTCCCATTTTAAAGTCCCCTCAATAATGGAGTTATACTTGGACTGCAGATTGCAGCACCACATTGAATGTCTGACCTGACAGCGTTTGAAAGAGTATTCTGCACTTTATTTAATCTTTAGAAATCACAGTCAGACAGTAAGTAAGAGGTGCCATGAAATTATTAATTGAGGATTTCAGACCTCATTGTATCTTCATCTTAATCTTAATCTTATTTTAGTTGCACCATCTGAAGTTCAACAGTTGTAAATGTAATTGAAAGTTAAATATGAGATACTATATGCCTGTTTCCCAGTGTTCCACCCAGAGTATGTTGGTACAGCAGCACAAGACAAAGAGCTCTGACTCTAAGCTAGACAAAAGGAGATGAAAAACTGATTTAAACTGAGAAAAAAGACATTGCTCAGAACAACAGCAGTTTTGTTATCCTCAGGCCCTGTTTCTAAAAAAACATGTTTCCTTTTGCCGTTCCTCTCCTCAGAAGAGAAATGTACCCTCGTTGAGTAGAAAAGACGAATGTGTTGGAAGAGCAGCTTCAGCGTGTGAGACAGTGGCGCCTTTTTGTTTGTCTCCCCTCTGGAGCCAAGCTTACCCTGGGAGCCCTGCAGGCCAGGGAACAAACAGAGCTTTGTGAGCAATGACCCGCTGTGCCCAGCAGCCAGACTGCAAACCTCCACTCCTGTGCTAATGGGAAACCACAGACGAGGAGTCCGCAGCAGCCAAGGGAGGGGAGCTGTGCCCGGTTTTCTCGCATCCACCTGTGTTTTCATCATTGCTCGTCAGAACAAGGATAGGCAGGCCAGGCAGGCAGGGTGCTGTGGTGCTCTGGTGAATTTGCAAGGCCACAAAATCAAAAGGTTTTTCACCAACATCCTCTTGGCACCAACACTCACAACACAATACCTTAGTTGGTGATTTATTTTCAGACGTGGAGTTCTGCTAATCAAGCCTCTGCATTCACTGGAGCTCCCTATGAATACCTGGATGGCCTGTCAGTATCTGCCTGTTGTTGCCTGGGAGGCATTAGAAGTGTGAAGTGAACCACTCTGGAAAGCACGCCCTACATTTGATTGCATGTTTGCCATTACATTCAGACATGAATCAAATAAGCAGCAGTGACAGTCCGTTTTGCACCTTAACCAGAACACAGAAACCCTTTTAGGCCAGCTCATTATGTTTTTTCTGCAAGAGAGCACTGAAATACTTTTATTGTTGCTGGCATGGAGAAAACCCTGTAGCCGACTGGGTTT
>OMLI01052391.1:0-12264 GCA_900302605.1 Rondeletia loricata
CAAAGTCTTGTGAAAACAGTGAAGACACGGCCCAATATAGGACAGACATGCGCAAATAGAAGAACAACAATGGCGGCCAACCAACCTGTGTTTGTGTTGCAGACTCTGCAGTTTATTAAAGCTACTCCAGCAAAGTGTAGATTTGAGAATAAAAACAGCAATTCAAATCCTCTCCAAATGTGTTTAATAGCTTGTTTCAAGTTCAGCCCATTCAATCTCTCTTTTCTCCGTGGTTTAGAATGGAGCTAGGTTTCACTTTGATCATGTGACCACAAGCAGAAGGGAGGGGGGATTTCGCCTCTCTATTGAGTTGCAGACTCAAGGACGGAGCCACCCGCTGGCCTGGCATGCATACTACAGCGATTTCAGTCATTTTTGAGGGTAGATAGATTTGCAGTCTGTACGCGGATCGTTTTAACAAGGTGTGAAAACACACACATGAAACTTTACCGTTTTTGAAACTCCGTTGTCGTGTAAAGCAGGCCTGAGTGTGATGGCTGGAGTCTGTTTCTCTAATGAGACAATGAGAAGAGCAGGAAACATGCCAAACTCTCTCTCTCTCACACACACGCACACACACACACAAACACACACACACACACACACACACACACACACACACACATACTCACTGAGACACTGACATATACAAATCATCAAAAGTGACAAAGAAAATACAATCCAGTCACACATTCCAGCAGTCAGTCAGCAACATACAGGGACATAGTACATTGCAAAAAGCAATCACAAACATCATATAAAATGTGAGCTATAATTGACAAGAATTTCTGAATTCAAAAGTGCTTTGCAGTCTGTTCATTTATTAGTGCCAGAAAACGCCCTCACCAAGGTCAGAATACAAGAGTACTGTTGCAGCCAACTTCTGTGCAATGGTAATATACATGCAATGTACACTGCGGCCATATTGGATTTATGTCAGACAAATTAAATCAGTTTTTGGACAATTTTGTTTAAGATAGACCAAAATTATTCTCAGATTTTGTCAAGAGATGGGCAGAGCAGGAGAAGGTCAAATTCAAAGACTACAACAACTGATGTTGATCCATGACGTTAGCTAATGTTAGCAGTCAGCTACTTGATGTTGTTAACGTTACATTTATCTCCAAACCAACTAGGTCTAATTAACTAACAGTAGCAGTTTTAACCAGCTGAAGTTACCAACACTAGTGTTAGCTAGCAGACACAGTTTGACTGTCAAAGAAGCGCCATTAAGGATATGAAGCATAATGTTAGCATATTACTAATACCAAAGATAAAGGCTTTTATTGGTGATGATTAATAAGAATTCAACCCAGTTCATTCTGAGATAAGTATAACGTTAACATGAAGCAGCCAACATTAGCTAAGACAGCTAACATCAGCTAACATTATGGATCAACATCATGGATGTACGCTGTAGCCTTTGATTCGGACCTTCTCCAGCTCTGCTCATCTCGCGATGATATCAAAGGATATCTTTGATGTATATGTTAAATGTTCTGTCCCCCAAAAATTTAGCTTGCCTCTGTTTCTATGTGCTTCGCTGTCTTCCAAGTATGGGTTTCCCATCCCAAGTATGACGTCAATCAAATATGGCCGCCGTGACAATAAAGCAAATTGCTTTCTGTTTGACAGATCACAGCAACCCTCGATCGTCACTCATTATGTATGTTAACCCCATCTTTGGTTTTTGAGGTAATGTTGGTGAGAGTGTGGCTGGAGATGGGTAAATTGCGATGGTTCGAGGAGTTTTATAAGCCTCCTCTTTTCAATCAGCAGGAATACTGTAAAGGAAGTTTTCAGTCACTGTCTCTGCTCCTCTTCCCTCCCCTCCCATCTTCACTTCACCTCCCATTGCCTCCTCCTCTCTCCTCAGTTCTCTCATCTTCTTCCCCTCCTTCCCTCTTCTCAGAATATATACTATAAACATTTGAATAGAATAAGATCCAAAAGAAATACACTGACACACACAGAGCAGGAAACACACTGGAAACTCAGATATACCTCTTCTGTCGCTCCAGTGGGACAAATGAAAGAGTGCCACGAAAATAGAGAGGATGTCTCTCTCCCATTCTCTTTTCCACACCTCTGCTGTCTCACTATCATCTCTTAAGATACGAGGAAGTGTTTTGCGCATACATTGTGAATATCTCTATGTTACTCTCTCTCTCTGACTCCCTTTCTTTGTCTCTGTAGTGTTGCGAGATCTCAAAGAGAAATCTAGATCACATGGAGGTATATGGTGCCAGTAGCAGAGTGACGGAGCTGGGACCCTCTCCTCTCTTTTCCCCTCCTCTCCTCTCCTCTCCTTGCTATTCAACTGTGACTCGTACTGTGTTTTGACTGGTAGCACTATAGTGGAAGTATTAGTATGGATGAGTTGGCAAACAAGCACAGTTGTAAGCACACATACACACACACACACACACACATGGATGCACAAATACTTTATTTGCATAGGGTAGATTAGTATGAGCGAGTCGGCAAACACACACACTCAAACAAGGTTTCTCGTGTGTATGCTCCCTTGTACAGTAAATTGAATCTTGACTATTATGAATCAGTGCGCCTAAATGTCTGCACAGGTTACTTCTAACATGCAAAGCATCCATTCTCTATATGATGTCGAAATCACAGCAAACATATTTCACTTTGATTTTTCCTTATTTGTTCTTATCTAACCATGAACATTATTTTCAGTATTATTTATTATGAACAAACTTGAACCTAGAACACAGTTTCCATTGCTACATGCAAAGAAGCCATTCTCTCTATGAATTAATAGTTAAAAATAAATAAAAAACCTAAGTTAAGTCAGAGGCTCTACTGAAGTTAGTTGTGCAGTCTGCTCACGGCTGTTGGAGAGATAATTGGCTACATGGCCTTCTCTGTCTCTGGTTAAACTGTTGCTAATAAAACTCTTATTGATCAGCTGCATTTCAGGGTAGAATGGGGAAAAGTGGCCCAGATTCAATAAATGACATTTAATAATGTGAGGCGGCCTTGGTGAAGGTGTGTGTGTGTGTGTGTGCCTGGTTGTGTGTGTGTGTGCCTGGTTGTGTGTGTGTGTGTGTGTGTGCCTGGTTGTGTATGTGTGTGTGTGTGTTTGCCTTCATGCCTGTGTTTTTCAGTTGGGTGCAGATATATACTTATAGGACCATACCGTTTGTTTTGCATGCTTTAGCCCATACTACACTGCATGCATACTTCACATTACTACCAACCATTTTCCAAAGCATACCATACTTTTTTTGATTTTTGAATATTACCTGATTTCCCTTTTTAAATTAAATGTTCAGGTGATAAACCTACATTAAAATTCTCTGCTGCTCCAGATAACATTTGTGCCCGGGTTTAGAAGTCATGGATGTTTGAATTTAATCTTTTCTTCAGGGACTATTTTGTGGCGGAGACGTACATTCTGTTGTGTGGGTTCAACAGAGCGGAATGGTGCATTCACGTGCTATCGATAAATTGTAAAAATAAATGTCCTACTCGGTAGTTAGTCAGACTAACTATCATAACTTTTTTTAAAGCAAGAAGAAGCCAAATACACATCATCCTTTTCACGACGTCCATGTTTGCTTATCGTTTGTCTTCCGGGTTTGAATTTCCGACAGAATAGCATGCGAATGCAAAGCTGTTTGGCAGCCGACTTGGAAGTACCGGATGTCGGAGCTTCCCACCAGCATGTGAACGTACAAGAAGACCTGCAGACTTTTCAAATCAATGCGGGCATTAGGTAAACTAAATTACCACGCAACGATAAAGTAACTTTGACAAAAATAAACCCGGGCGGGATGTTCACTGTGTTGGATTACCTAGCTCAAGCAAGTTTAAAGTCTCTGCAAGTAGATTTTCGTACTGTAACAAAATCAATGGAAACGAATGGCTGCCTGGAAAGTAGGAAAAACTCATTCACACATGTAAAAAAGTATGGTATGGTTAGGAAAATAGTCAGTAATGTAAAGTATGCATGCAGTGTAGTAAATGGGCTAAAACATGCAATAAAACCGGTATGGTCCTTTAAGCACATTAGTGTGGCATGATTGTGTATATGTGTGTGTGTGTGTGTGTGTGTGCGTGTGTGTGCATGTGTGTGTTTTTGTGTGTGTTCATTTTTGTGCATGTGGTCAGCAATGGCTCAAGATCCTCATTCAACCTCGGCCCTCTACCATAACACTAAAGCGGAGGAGGTTGCTATGGTAATAATGAAAGTAAAGACCTTCACCAATCACCAATAGCCTTACGACACAAGCTTGGTATTGAAGCTTCTGCATGTTGTGAGTTTTCCTACTGTCAGAGTTAAGCAGGAACCTTGGAGCCTATCTTTAGAAATGAAGAAAAAGACATTGAACTTCCCTCTGGCGCCCACGTATTTCCATTCTTAACGCTTCGGCTCCGACCCGGGCTCGTAATGCATCTCCAACCATTTCCGATGTTGATAAGATTTAAAACATAAATGCCTAAAACCAAAATGTATTTACAGAACAATGACAATGTGGGACTTTCACTCCGGTGATCTCTGAAGATTTTAAAATTCTCAAAAATGGTATTTGAGAGAGTTTACAAGAAAAACGAGGAATAAGCAGTGATCCTCGCTGGATTTTCCTGCAACTGGTGGATCTAAACACGAACTGAATACGTTTTTGAGATGAACTTGGAACTTAGGGAATGTATAGTTCACCCTCTCAATAATGTGATATGCATTGGTTTGACTGAGCACACACATACACACATACAGTACTTCTGTAAAATGCGAAGACAATGCGTAAAACTCTTTTCTTCTAAACACACTTTGCATTCTCTTTCAGTCTCCAAAGGCTGAGCTCCACAGGAATATGGAAGCTATAATTATAATGTAATCAGTCTGGCTGTTGCCCACATAGCATTAAATTAGTTAACATTCCTCATAAATAGATGTCATTAATTTCTGGGAGAGGCACATGTATATTGCTAATAAGAAACTGGTGGGGGATCTTGTATAGAACAATGGGATATAGTAAATATATTAGCCTGCATTTAGATAGGATAGGCGCTATCACTTATAAAGGACAACACTTCACATCAAATAGGTGCTAATCTGCGGGAAGAGTAGGGATATAGTATGTGAGTGGTTTATGTATTCGCCCTTGGAGTGTATATTTAGTCTACTGTTGACAAATTCCTATCAAATTCTCCATTCAGGAAAAAACTAAATTGGAGAAGAGGTCAAGAGAGAAAGAGAGAAAGACCAGAGGTGGTCCAGTCCACCTCAAGTCTGTTGCCAAAATCATACGTAGGTATCAACAGTTGTATGCCGATTATACTCAACAATGTTGATTTGCACAAGTACAGTATATGAGAGTATTTGTAGTGAGCTTGGACAGAAATACAACTCATAACAAAACAAGTACAGATTCTGTGAAGCACCATGGCAAATAGATGGAAAAAAAGGGCAAGGACGAGCCTGCAAAGAAGAGGAGACTATACTATATAAGGAGACTTTCCATTAACGGCAAAAGTAAAATTAACCTTTTCTGTCTCGTCCCACGAAAGTGATGTAGCAAATGATAATGTAACAGCTGTGTCAAAATGTAATAAAATGCCCTAAATGGGTCAAATTTTTTATAAAACCTTCTAATGTAATACATTGCCAGATAATGTAATAACATCTTCAGGCTCATATTGTTGTAATTGAAAATGTATATGTATCACATTATAAGGAAAAAAATATTACAATATCATTTTTGACTCAATTAGAGGGACATTTTCTTACATTTTGAATTAAATTATTACAATATCAGTCTGAAGAAGTTATTACATTATCTGGCAATTTACTAGATTGACAGGTTTTATTACAGGTGTTATTTTTGAGAAACAAATGCATGATCATTGGAATCCACTTGTCTTAAGCCGCTAAACTGCTCCTTCCCTTCCCCTTGCTGATTGTGGGAAGCTAAAATGCACAGCTAAAGTGTAAAGATTTAAAGTTAACATTATGTTTTCACCATAATACAACTTTTACTCGATTTCATTTGTTGGCTACTGCTCAATAAAGAACAGACATGATTGGTAGAAATGATGTGTCAATCGTGCTGAAGCTTGTTAGCGCCCAGGTAAAGAGGAATGAACTGTCTCACCCCTGACTGCCTGACCTGAATTTGCCTCTGGATGATGTAAAAACATCAGACATGAGGCTAAAACTGATAATCAAATGTCACTCACATGCCGGGGGAGTCACTACGAAATAAATCCCACAATCTGGTCATCCAGCCTGAATATCCATCCTAACTATTTGGTTGGGCAGGTTGGTAGATTTCCGGTTTAATTCCCGGTGCGTGCATTTGACCTTTTTAAAACAAATGAAACACAGAGAAACCAAACCATAAACAACATGGTGAGCGGTACTGGTTACAGAAACTATAGATCTGTAATAACTAGAGAGTTAGCCGTGCCTCCCGCATGTTTTAATTTCCCTAACAGAGCCGTTTTCCTCGGTGCAGGGCGGGAAGGAAAAGGCCTTTTAATGGAGATACACTCAGAGCTGATTGCAGGTCATTACACCACCACAGGGAGAGACCAGAGGAAGGAGCTTAATGGTCGCAGCAGAAGCACGCCCATAAACGATCACACACACACACACACACACACATATATATATATATACACACACAGACTGAGAATCCCCAGTGAACACACGGCATAAATGGGTGTTTGAACACACTTTCCAACCCAGGTCCCACCTCCCAACACACAAGCTGAGGCAGTGATGCACATGCACAGAAAACACACACACACACACCACACACCGACACACATACATCCATTCTCCTCAGACGGTTTTTATGATTATTGTATGACGGCAGAGTTTGCTTAAGCCCCCATTAGAATAAAAAGGGCGACAGTCTTCTTAATCAAGCTTGATTTATTAAAACATCAGCCGGCGCTATTAACATTAACAGGATGAGACAGGAAGACCGACTGAGGGAGATAGCTATTGGAAAGAAAGAGAGAGAGAAAGAGACGGAAAGAAAAAAATAACCAACCAAAGAAGGAATGAAAGAGTAAGTGAAATTACAATATAAAAACTTAAAGTGGTAATCCTCGAGTTCATCGTTTTTTAAATGTTGTCTCCATCTTTGTTGCTCAGCGCTCATTGCTGTGGTGTTTCTGCACTGCACTTCCCAGAGATCACCTGTCAATCAAACAGTGTGTCCAGTACTGTGACGTCTTCTTCCTTGGATTTTCTGTTGATGCAGTTTGAGTTTCTGTAGGTGTCGCTCTTTTCTTTGTCTGTTCAGCCATGGTGGCTATCACTGCTCATGCTAACTACCCAGTTCTTCTTCTATTGTTTCCAAACAAACTGGAAAATGTAAAACGCATCACTTCCTGTTCGCCAGAGGATTTCCCCCGGGAAAGACCTACCAGACACCGGGTGTGTAGAACAGCAAATACAAAAGCTTCTATTGTGCTATAGAAATCTGTGATAGGGAGTAGCAAAACAGACATTTATTTACTGTATATGAAAATATCACAGATCATTACTTTAACAGGGAGCGAATCGAGGGCCATGCTTCAAAATGTCTGGCCATTGCCCTTACTTTTAATCTTAAACAGTTTTCACCACACTCAGGATACAGAGAGGGGTCAGATCACCAGGAAAGATCACTAGTAAAGCGGTTTTCACCCAACCACCTCTAACGCTCTTCCCGCTAAGTACTAACACTCCTTATGTATATTGACGTACGCCGTTGACAAGTCAATTCAATTTACCTTAGGAAAATGGTTAGTGTTTTTATTAGGTTAATTAGCCGAACCCCCGCGGGAGTTGTGGGATGAGCGAGATAAGAGATGAATTCACCGCTCTCCTGTAACGGCCAATGAACTAAGAGACTCTCAGAGAAATATTAGCCGTGGTAATTTGTCATCATATAGTAGGTATAATTTACAGACATATTATAGAGACATACAGTACATGTATATGCAGACACAAACACACACTGACATGTTTGCGTAGATACAAGGACAAAACACATAATCGCACAGCCAATTGTATTAGACACTTTGGCAATATTGTTCATGTAACATTCACGGTAATGAAGCATAGTAAATTGAATTCATTCTAAATTGATAGAGAAAGGCTAAGACAGAGATAAGGAGAGTGAGAGGGAGTTTGACCGCAATATTACGAGCAAACCTCAGCTATAAGTGCATTTCATTTTTCCTGTTTGGATCCTTCAAAGACGAATACCCGTAAACACAATGCTGAAGCACTTTTAATCTGGTCATAGGCCTCCGGTAGAACAAAAACACAACACAACACTCAAACTCAAACTCTCAAACCCATGTGCACTTGAAAATGCAACATCTGACATGCCCAATGCACACACAAAATATCCCATGTTGCACACACACATAGATACAGAGAGTGGTGCGCGGTGGGGACTGTGGACAGGCGGTGGAGGGCTCCCTAGCCGAAAGCCTTATTGATTGGCATAACGGTCTTTTGATGAGGCAGATTGCTCATCAGGCTGGAACGACATGCCTCTCAGATGTGACGCCTTTTCAGACCAGCCCAGGGGCCCATCGACCAAGGCATCGCCGCTCTGTGTGTGTGTGTTTGTCGGTCTGTCTTTAGTGATCACACTTAAGACGAGCCAGCATTGATTGGAGTTAGTCCCATCTGGGTCACCCCGGCCCCACCCTGACATGTCCTCTATTCGGAGGAAGGACACCGCGGGTAGTGGGCAGTGAACTTCATGCTCTAGCCATGACGCACACCAGACAACATGTTAAAATGACATTAACAAAGTTCGCTAAGCGGTTCTTTTATTCAGTGTAAGGGACAAACATATGCAGTAATTGCACTGTAGGTGTGTTTCCCGTTTAGCTAATAGCGAGTGTAGAAACTATTGGGTAATGTGTAAATACAGGATACTTACTGGATACTGACGTCAGAACTTACTGTTGGGACTTCTGGGCGTGTCGTGGGTTTAATTTAATGAAACATTGGTGAAGGAAGATGTCTACTTGCCCACTGGCCTGATGTCCACTATGGTAACCATTTGTGCATTAGTACATCATTCTTTTAAAGATGCACTATGGAGCATTTTGTATGAAAATAATATTGCCAAATTTTCAATCTAGGTAATGTGTTTGTGCTGAACAAGGGAAAAATCACCCATCAGTGATGGATGACACTTAGTGGTTTTTCCCATTCGAGCTGATATGGTCGGGAATGACCAACAGCAGGAAATCTTTTTGGTGCACGGGAAGTGATGAACTGAAACTTAAGTGCTCCGTCCAGAGAACGCTGAGCCTCTTCACCACCAGCCACTAAGTAGAAGACATTTAGTTAACTGACATCACGTTACATGATTTCTGGGTATTGAATTGCTCAAAATTAGAACAGTTACCTCTCACTGCCATTTGGGGCCACCAACATGTGACGTTGCCTAGTGCATTTTTAACATATCCTGCGTGTGTAAATGCTTCAACTAGCAAATGCATACTAGTACTCAGTTATTCAAATGTGTTTTGACTGATAGAAAAAGTTCAAGTTAAACGGAAGTAAAAGGAATCAGTTGTAAAAGTTGCATAATGAATCAGTAACGTCAGGGGTCAGACGACCTGGGTTCAAGCCACTGTGTAGGCAAGCATCCGCCCTGCTGAAGTGTCCTTGAGCAAGACACTAAATCTCTACCAGCTCCAGGGTGCTGTTCTGTAGTTGACCCTGACCTCTGACCTCCTTGTAGAGGGGGGCAACGGAAAAGAGACCTTCCCCATGGGGATCACATTATTATGATCAAAATAGCCATGACGGTGTAGGCTACCATTAATTCTGTGGACTCCTTCACTTGCACATTTTCAGTCAAGGGCGCTCCTGTCTCTCTCCATCCCTCTAACACTCCCGCTCTTTTTCAACAAACTCTCAGCCAAGGTCTCTTACTGCCCTCGCCCATCCCTCGCTCCCTTCGTACTCTCCTCCCCACTCCAATGAAGTTATTTCTAAAGCCTGTCGTCCAGGAGAAAAGGTAATAACAACGCGGGAGACAATCAGCTCACTCACACATGCACGAATCAGATATATCGATGTTCCGTCCACTTTCGCCTTTTCATCTGCAAGAGTTTTTCATGTTTTTTTTAACAGATTTTTTCGGGGGTTAAGGACTTGTTCAAGGGAAGGCAGGGATGGAAGGAGTGGACTCTATCCGTCAGCTCAGCCCACTGGCTCCCTCTTTAGTGTTGCTGAGATACCCAAGCTCTTAATAATTGATTAGAATTGATTTTAACCCAGCCCTGACCCCAGCCAGGACGGAGAGGCAGTGCCGTCCGAGCATGAATGCGTGTCGGTGTTTGTGTGTGTGTGTCCATGTGCATTTGTGTTTGCATGTATTTGCAGGAGACTTCCATATGCGCGTGTGCGGTGCATTTACAGTAAAGCCGAAAGATTTTTGTGTATTTGCGATTGTCCATGTGCACGTGCGGCTGTGCGCACCTCAGGCAGGAGAAAAGAGGGCAGCGCACTCATATTTAAAAGCTCCAGACGTGTTCCCAAGATAAAATATTTAGGCAGACGAAGCCTTGACCTCCCTGCGCTCGCAGAGACTCCCAGTTCCCATTGATTTCTGACAAGGCAACTGGGATGCCATTACAACGAAATGCACTAAAGCCAGCCGCACATACCCTCTGACCCAACCTCCCCCACCCACCACCCCTCTCCACGGCCACTGCGCCTCTGTTTGTGTGTGTGTGTGTGTGTGTGTGTGTCTGTATCCATTGCGATGGACACAACCCAAGGTCTTCCAACCTTGCCTTCTACATCTTCTCCAAGACATGATTTCTCTTCAGGCTCACCTCTCAGGGCTGTTGACCAGTGAAACTTATAAGAGTTGGCAAGACGCAGATATAACCTAGTATACCCCCACCCTAAAACCCCCACATATCATGTCATGAGCTCCAATCACATACCAGACTAGGCGCAGATCCCAGATTGGCAGCAGCAAAGGGCGATGAAGCAACACATCTGTATCCCTCCACCTGAAACAGAGGAAAGAGACAATCAAGTTTCTATTGTGTTTAAGTCCTCTCATTTAACTAGGCTTTAATAAATCAGGTATTCAAATAAAAGTGATGCTATCGTGAAATATAGGTGCTGTAGCAATTCTTCCCTCTGTTTAAAACTTTTCTTTATCACTCCCTAACTGGTTTTCTTTGACATTTTGAATTTGAGACCGATTTTTTCTCTTTGCTTGTCACAGTGAGATGAAAAGTTTCTGTCGCTGTGCTGAAAATGTTTCTGTATTGGAACTTGTTGGCATTCTTGCTTTTAATGAGCAACTCTTTGTGTCCTGGTAAGGAAATAGGCTACAACAGACTCAACTTCAAAATGTCAGGCTATCCCTTCAATATGATTTGGTTCAACCCTTTTAAACTCACCTACAGGTAATGATCCACCAGAGGTTACTATGGTTTTACTATATGTCATGCACAAGGCTCTCTGGTGAAAGAGCATTAGTTCTCAGTGGGGTTCCCCTGTTTAAATAAAGGTCCCAAATTAAATTTACTGCACAAGTTTCTTACAAAGTGCACTCTTACATGTGTACATTGTAAGAAATTAGGTCCAATTTAAAAATGGACCTCCGTTGGACCACAATCTACTGAGTCTGTGACTTTATTGTGGAATCCTCAGTGATTTTATTTATGCTCAGTCTAATTTAAAGTCATCCATTGAATCAAATTGAATCAATCAAATCAAATGCAGAAGGATAGTCCGAAAGGTGATGAAAACATTAGGTAAATAAAACAAACAAAAACATAATTAATCAATATTACAGCTTGTAATTGGCTTGATGGTCAGTTTTGGTTGCAGGTGGATAGTGTATGTGCCAATGCATTAATTACAGTCAATTAAAATGCATGTAGAACAGAATAAGGGAAAAAATAAAATACCCTGATCGGTGACACTTTACTTTAAGTGGCATTCATAAGGCATCATAAGCGGATTGAAAGAACATTGTGAGTGCATGATAATTATTGCAATCAGAGCATGATATAATAAACAGTGTGCAAAAAAGGAGGTTGGAATAATTTATGGGCAACTGTGTAGTTGATGACATATTGAATTGAATGTAATTTCCTGTTTGTCTGATGATTATATTGTGAGAAAAGTTTATCTATGCACCTAATTGGCTTATGCTCTTTTTATAATCCATCACAATGCACTTCAAGTAAAGTGTTACCTGATCCCTACACCGACTGTACGCAATACCACAGAAAGAG
>OMLI01052405.1:6744-25549 GCA_900302605.1 Rondeletia loricata
TAAATGTTAGTTTTCGGACTGTAAAAAGTGAGGGGGACAAAAACAGGATTTAGAAAAATCCCTAGTGGAAATTGCGCCCATGGGTTAGCTAATGGTTACGTTTATGTAAAATAACGTCAGTTAAGGTTAGGGGTAAGTTTAGGCAATGAAAACAATTTGGTTAAGGTTAGGGTAAGGTTTTGATCATGGTTAAATAAAAACAAATGTGTGCTGAAAATGAAAACAATTCACGAGTTGGGAATGGAACCCAGAGTTGAAGACAAACATACACAATCAATGCCATGCTACTTCCTGTTTCTACCTGTCTCCTCCATGTTAACCTTTCGTGGTGGGGAAATTAATTTCTCTCATGTTATTTGCGTTTTAAGAAATTGTGCTCATTTCACAAACTTTCATTTTCTTCTACAGTGCTGCCTGTCACAGTCCACAGATCAAATGCTTCCAATGGCAAACTTTACCAAGGCATCTCTCCATGTGATAATAAACAACCGCAGTTAATCACACTCCCGTCATCGCACAGCAATCATTTGACCTTTGCCCCTGCATCCCAGTCAAAACAAAGGAGGAAAACACCACCACAATGGAGTTTAAGAGTATATGAAGTCTACAGGTGCTCAATATCAGTGATGGAGAGCCTGTTTTCATTCAACAATGGCTGAATTCTTGGCTGTCTTGGTGGATGTGGAGGCGATGTCCAGGTTGGCATTCTTTACCGCTTCCTTGACGCACGCTGCACTACCTTGAGGGCCTTGTGCAGCCCGCATGTTTTCCAGGCAACACATCCTTAACAGTGATCAGGCAGGGATTCCAACGGCTTATAGGTAGCAGGTGTGAGGCCAAGGCGGACTTTCCAAGGATGTTAAGTCAATGGAAGACTCATTAATGTCCTTCCCCTAGCTCCGCAAACAAAAGGACTGGAATGCGGGAGGATGCCTGTCGACATGCCGCAGATGGGGGAGATAGCGTCCTCTGAATAGGATCCTGATCACTGGTCAAAGATAGTGTATACACTTGGGGCTCACTGGGACTTTTTCAGCCATCTTAGGCCTGAATAAACATATTTTTTTAAAGACAAAACTGCAGCAATAACACTCCTCTACAGGGCTTTAGGGAGAAATGTCTGCCGAAAACCCACATAATCTAAAGCCATCCAATTGTAGCAGTTTCTCAGTTTGATTCTGTGGTGGAGCAAAAATCCTTTAAATCCGGGAAAAGGCTGTTTGTTTGTAAATCGGTTCGAGTTCAGGAGAACAAAGAGTGGTCACTGTTGAAAAAGGAATATATTACCACTTTCTGTGCCTGCCTCCTGATTCTAACCACATTTTAAATATCACCATGGTGATTGCTGGAGATGGGCTTGAGAGCTGAAATTGCACATAATTGCTCTGTCTCAGCTTGAGTGAGTTCTCTCAGGGCTTAAAGAACAGGGAACAAACAATAAAGCTCTTAAACAGCAATGATGACAGAAAAAAAGCAATTTCTGCTAGCAACACATTTGATTTCTTAAAATACAATCATTTTATTTCAGCTTTTTCAATAATCATGTTCATTCTCAGTTTCCTTTTCATATGCCACAGGTTTTTGATCACTACCTGCTAGATTTATAAAGAATCTGAAATCCACACGATAATCTTGTACTGTCTTGAGGCACAACGCTGACAGCTCACCATGCTTTAATGTATATCATTATCTAGGCTACAAGACCTGATATGCTCAAATAAAGACATAACAAATTAGCCTAATCATACATAATGACATGCACACCTAAACAAAATGTGACCTCTAGCCTTTTTTCCCTTTTGTGTATGAACAAGTCCTTTAATAACATAATTTACAGTGTTTACATTGGACAAATATTTTGTTAGACTCTGACTCTCCATACTTGTTATTGTAAAGCCAAGTTATTGCACTTTAGATATGTATTTTCTGCCAAATGGTGTGAAAAACTGGGATTTGTTCTAGATGATAAAGGGAAATCAAATTGAAATAAGGGAAATTTAGGCTATATGAAATAAAATAGAGGTCTGCAATTAAATTGTTGCATGCTTCTTCTTTAGATACCTAGCTGACTTAGCTTCCTTCCCCTTTGTGAAATGTCCATTGCAATTAGGGTTGCTAATAGATGCTTGGATGTGAATTGCACTGCATATGGTTTGCCTATAATTTTCCTGTATAATGAACAATCGTAAAACAATATTTCACTTTGGTAGAACTTTTTCACTTTTTAGTTCAACCTCCAGATGAGTTCCTGAATAGTCAACCACTTATATTGGCTGCTGTGGGTCACGTAACTTGTTTCATTTTGAAGTCATGTTGTTTAAACCTAGCAGAGCTAAATTTAGCAGCAAAAGTATTTTAGGCGACCTATGGTAACGTCACACACCAGGAAGACCAACAAATCTCCAACTTTCTGCCCAAATATGATTGGTTCTTGCACAACGACCATCGTACTCATTTATTAAACTTTTAAAACTTTTCTCATCACGTCGCGGGCCTGGATTGCATCGCCACCTATCTGTCATGCAGTGGGCACCGTTGTTCGCTTCTCATAATGAATGGAGGCAAACTCCAATAAATAATTTTGTAATTTTGCCTATTTTCATTGAACTGGTAGTGAACACAAATATTTTAGTGAAATTAAATATTTCTTTAATCAAGAAAGGTATTGGTGTCGGTGATACCAGCACACTTATCTATCCCCCTAGTCTTCCTTATTTGTTTTCATTCACACGTATGTTCTGAAAATCACTGTTGCCTCAATGAACGTGAATAGCAGATATAAGCAAGGCCTACTGACTGGATTTTCAGTTTAACATGTCATTTAACTGCTTTCAACATCAAGCATTGCTGTGCAAACACATGGCAGCTTGTGATGCACAATGGCACAAAAGGTTCAAACAGAAAGCAAGGCTAGTCCAGTCTAGTCTAGATCAGTGACAGTGAAAGTATCTGCAAGCTTGTGAATGTGATTGGGGGTCACAAATAAAGCACATGACTCACTCTCCACTAAAGTCAAAATTTACTCTGCATGGATTCCTTCATTCATAGTTACATTAGTAGATTATTCAAAGAACAAATAAAGAAATAGCATTTGCCTGGTCATTTCATTTTAAAATTTGCCCTGCTCATGAACATTTGCACTTCAACTTTTAGCAATTCTGACTTTGTTTTCAGAACCACACACACACACACACACACACACACACACACACACACACACACACCTTAGCTAATTGATCATCTGCCCGGGTAAATCCCATAAACCAATGAACACAGTGAGTTACATTTCAGTGTTATTGCGTTTACATTAAGTATTTCTGTGGCTACTGTCTGAGAACAAAATGTCAACCTTTAGACTGGTCGCCATGGCCACTGGAGTGGCCTCAGCTGGCTTGTCAAGGTGTTTTAATGGGGCCTGTTGATGGATGACTCCATTACTGTACCACAGCATGCTGTGTCACCTCCAGCTGCACACAGCACTGGCACGCTCCCCTCCCCATCCAAGGATGTTGTCTGATTGTTTGTATTGGAGGAAATAAATACATCTATAAACAACAAAATAATCTCCCACGCAAATTCTTCCTGATGATAAGATAAGCACTTGATTACAGAGAGTGGCCAGGAGATGAGGAGGCCCACATCCTGTTAGAGATTGCCTCTGCATGACGCTTGGTCCTGAGGATACAGACCGCTGTAGACTAAAGAGGGCTGTGTGCCTTTAGAGCAGCAACCAGACTAAAAAGAGGTCAGACAGCTGTTCTTTCATTTGGCTGAATTGCTGAAGCAGAGCACCGGTGAGGAGGACATGAAGGGTGAAAAGGGAGGGTAGAATCAGCGGAGGTAAAGCCGCCACAACAAACAAGGTATGGCCCAGATCAAGGTGCTCCCCCATCATCATCCTGCACGCTATCTGAACCACATTAGTCAAGCTTGGAAAGACTCCCCCTTCCCCACCACACCACTGAAGATGGACGAGCAGCAGGGAGATAGACGAAATGCAGGTTAAAAAAAAGAAAATAGAATGAAGGGTGTGACTTTTGCCTGATGTTTCCTTTTTATGTATGGAAATCAAGAAGGCCAAGACTTTTTTGTCTGTATGTGGCCACATACGCACATTCAGTAATAAATACCAGGTGTTCCTGTCTGTGAGGTGTTAAGTCTGATGGGCCCTGCTCTTTCTGCCCTCAGGGCAGCACTGACCTGTGCTGGGTGTAGAACCCAAGGGACGTGACCATACTGTCACACAAGATCACATGTTGCATTCATTCTGTTACTTGGAGTTCAAAGTATAGGGCTCATTTGTTCTACTAGAGGGCTAAACCCCTTTTCAGCATAGTGGTCTATGTCTGGAAAAGTTGTTGGTACATAAGATGCCCATCTCTTTAATTTCTTGAATCCTGCAAGGGAACAACAGTGTGTGTGTGTGTGTGTGTGTGTGTGTGTGTGTGTGTGTGCGTGTGCGTGTGCGTGCATGCTAAGGGGTATTCACTCCTACCATCAGGGGGCCACCGAAATGGGGTAATAAAATATTTACCACTTTACAATAAATTTTTCACAGACAAAAAACTTGGACTGTTCCAGTTAGTAAGGTCTAGCAAAGGGGAAGATGTTTGGTAGACGGGATTTATGAAACCTCAAAAACATGGCATTCTACGTGTGACACCACATGAAACAAGTCCTCAGATTCTTACATGCTTAATTGAATATTATATGCTACCTAAATTGTTCCAGTCATGTAAAAAGTTGATTGACTTTTGAGTAAAGACCTTAAAGGTATAGTTTGTATGCATTGCCATTTTTTTGAGTACGAACAAAATAGAACATGACCGGAGGGAGCAAATCATTCATGTTCCTGATTAGATCGGCAGTAAATCAGGGTATGAAACTTGAATGAATGTGGTCAGGAGACTCCTAAATTACCTTTCCACTCAACACTGAGGCTTATAATAATGCACTTTTAATTCATTCCTTTAGGCTAATTCAGCAACGCAGACATGTAAATTAAGATGGGAAGCTAATTTCCTTTTCCAATTATGCCTTTCAATTAGTTTTATTCCACTTTGTTACGCGTGCCAAAAAATTGTCTTGGCAATTCAAACAGAAATCAAACAGAAATAAATCAAATCCATCTTGGCAACTGCAGTGCAGGAAATGCACATTTGCTCTGTAGACATCTCAACCCCCGTCTACAAACTGTTTAAATTTCAAGGCAATGGAATGTGTCGCTTATATTAACAGTTCGTTACACGCTGGTGAAAAACAAGGAAATGGTAGCCTTGCAGTGTATGGGGCATTTGTCACAGGCAGAAACGTGAGAAACGGAGCCCTACTAAACCCAGCTGAACCCCGCTGAGCTGCCGGGCACCTGTTTTCTGTAAACACCAGCAAGCTTTTGCACCTCACAATAACGCCCTCCACCCGCAAACCTCCAAGTGCCCGTCCCACCCCACCCCCAACGCTGAAATCTTGTCCTCAGGGGATTCTGACTCCTCTTATCACAATTCCATGGATCCTCTTTCCTGGATTATTCCCATCCTGCACAGTGACTAGTGGGTGCCAGCAGGCCACGACTGCCGACACAGATGGGAGTCCAGGCCTGTGATGGCTTCCATATGTCACATCGCTCTTGTGAGTCGGCGCTTTTTTCGTGTTTTTCTTTCCATCTCTCATCTCCTCACTCTGTTTTCCTCTTTAAACGGACTGACCAGGGAGGGAGAGGTGAATGCTCTCTAGGTTGGAGAGGGTCAACCGTGATGTCCATTAATACATTTCAGCGCAAAACAGGGATTCAGGGACTCAGCTTGAATTCTACCTTTTGGCTGAATGATTATAGTGAGGTTAAAGACTGAGGTTAAAACTACCACATTTTATTGCTAAAAAGCTGACACGAGATCATTTGTTCTTTTGGGGGTGCCCCCAGTATCCATCAGGGCCTTGGAAATGGAGCCATGGTGAGATTTCCCACCATAACTCCTTCCTCCATTAACTGTCATGGGCCTGAGACACCTTTAAGCTACCCTGGGGAAGCTGTGACATGGGTCTGTGTTGTTGTATGGTAAATATGAACCAATCGGAAGCGGAGAAGCTCATTTTGACACTGCAACACTGGGAGGGTTTCCTGCCTTGACTGACACATGAGAACACTAATATTCCCTGTCTGATTGTAATCCCTGTAGTCGACCTCATTATCCAGGCATCCGCAATGAACCCTGGCTGAGTAGGGTCCAGGAGCTCAGCTGTCAGTCAACACCATTTTCTTCAAACAAAGGGCACCAGGGAGAAATAATCCAGCTCTCTCTCTCTCTGGAGCTTAAAAACAGGTTGTTTGGGGATTTGCACAGATTTATGCATGCAGGTTTGCACGCACTTATACACGTTGCCTTGAAGGTGTCTAAATTTTTGGGACAAAATCAAATAAAAAGCTTTATAGACACATGTGAATCAAATAGAGGAAACCAATATAGGTCTCTGGAGTTGAAAATGCTGTTATTAAAAATCAGGTAATAATTTCAAGTTTCTTTATCATTACACTCTGACACCTACAACATGGTCCAGATCTTTATAGGAATGGTCCAAACCAAAACCCGCCATGATTTTCTTTCTAAAGCTCTCCCCTGAGCCCTCACACAAAGTAATTCATTGTATATACAAGCGCACATGTTAATGCAAGTTAGCACGTTCAGGTTCACATCCTCATAGCATGCTATAAAGCCTCCACTTTCCATACTAAAGGAATTAGCTGAATTCCATGAGGTTCAGACTCTGGACAAAGGTTGAACTGAGGTTCCACTGTGAACTTTGGGTCGTCTTTTGGTGGCTTTCTGTAGATGTCTCTCCATTCATCCTTACTTTGATTCACCTCTTCAAGCAAACACATCAGCATCAAAAGCGATGTGATTTCAGGACCCCACTCTTTGCAACATGGAGTGAAATAACAACCTATAAAATGACATTGGCTATGGGCAGTCTGCCGCTTCAAAACACAGAGCTGCCAAGGTGATTTACGGCATGCTCACTTTTCCTGAGGGTGACAGCGGAGACAGAGAGGGAGAGTGATTCGGGCCTTTGTGAGGTCTTCTCATAAAAGGTTGAGTGATGAGACCCCATTGCTCTCATAACATTCCTTTGCTGTTTGGGTAACATACTCAAACAGAAAATGATATGCCATTTACGGCATGTGCCGTGTCACCAAACACTGACGCCGCTTACCATCCTGTTCATCTTCATAAAAGAGAAAGAGGTTGCGAGTGGGCTAGAAATGGCTTTTCATGGGAAATTCACACAGACTGAAATGCTGAGAAAAAACAAACAGTTGTACTTGCTCTGATTCAATAATCTCCTCTTTCTGCATTCTGTAACTTTATAGCTCAACAATGTGGCTGTGACTGTGCCAAGCCTTTTTCTCCTCTGTTGAGTTGAGACAGTGCCACAGACATGAAAAACAGACAGACGGCTAGAGAGACAGACAGATGGGCAGTCTGAGTGTAAGAGAGCTTTATTATATATCAGTATATAGCCTGTACTGAATCAATTTTGCCCTTACAAAAATGCATCTGAGGGAGGCACACAGTACTACGTTAATATGAAATGTATGCCGCAATGCCAATTGTGTGGCATGGTGGGCTGCTACCTACACCCTCATGCCTGTGCGTTCAATATAGCACTGCTGGACCGCTGCCTGGGAAACAGATGGCAGGGAATAACACTGTCACCCACCCTGAACACTGACATCCTAGGCCAGGCCTCCGCCATGCACTTTGCTATCTGTCTGTCTGTATTGCCTCTGAAATCCCCCCTTATCCTCACAGAGCCATCATCAGATTAGGAGATATACATGAGTGAAACTGACTGGACAGCTGAGCCTCATTAGCCAAACATACGCTTCCATTTTACAATGAGTTGGTTTGCACTTGGTTATTTAAGTGGCACAGCCCGGTCTGTTGGGCATTGTTGTGGATTCAGGACAACAGGACAGGTAGACCACTGAGCCAAAACCCTTCAGGAGATGGAATGGGAAGACCGGGGCCTTGTTATTCACTGACCAGATTAGACAATTAGCTAGTTAAGCGGGATCAATGGATCCTGGGATTAAGACCAATTTGAAATGCTGAAACAGTTTAGATTAGAAAAAGATTACAATGGGAACATAATGTACTAATACAGATTTTAAAAGCAATAAGCCCCCTTACACAAACTCAAAGCCAACATTTAGAAAATAAAACTGCAGTTCAGAGTTAATCTAAGTTGCATATACAGTAACTAGTACTTGCTTATGCAGTAGCCTAACCTAAGGATATGGATTTTAGTATACTGTAATAACCAGGCTATTTGAAATGTTGCCAGATACTTTTCTCATTCAACTAATAGTGACATTCTTATGATTTCCAAATGATGTACTCAACCCCATTAATAATTTATCAAAACTCATAAATTATGTTGATCTTTCACATTCTTAAATTACACACTGGCTTTAAAAGATAGATCTACTTAAGAAAAATAAACTTTCTACAATTAATTATTATCATAAATAATGAATAGTAGGTTACCCAAACGAGTGGTACACAGATGATCAAATGATGCTGATGAGTAAGTTATTATCATTCTGTCGGTATGAGTTTTGTCTAATCTGGCAAATCGGGGCTACATACTGTAGATGGGCTAGAATACGTTTGAGATTTCAGCAAACCTTTCAAATGAAGCTGGCATTAAGTTAATGTCTATTCTTTCACTTGAACCTAATAGAAACGCAATTTACTGTGTAGCCTGCCTGGGTTATTTCCTTGAAATTAAACCAGCCAACAATGCCCAAATATCTTCTATCAAAATTCCAGCCAATTGCAGAAATTGTGATATTGAATTAATTTGTATAGTCTATGCCACCAAGATAACTAACCAACTAGCCCAATTTCTCATAAGCCTAATTAAAGGTGAAATAGACCTCAGCCATAAACTAAAATAATGTATCTCAAATCATTCATACACAAATGGTGGGCAAGTGCAGTTGCAAATGCAAAAATATGCTCACAGTATGAGTTGCTGAATTTGTGCTTAATGTTATAAAAAACTAATATAAATTCAGATGTTACAAATCTTTTATGAGTAGTAGTTATTTCAATAGAGCAACTGCATAGTGTAAACTAATCAAAGGCAAGCTCTTTGTAAAGCAGGTTAAGTTCAGGGTACAGGTCACCGTCCAGGTAGTGCTGGTAATATGAGCAGCCTGTGACTGCAAACTTGGAAATTGAGTGCCAGACCATAGCGTGATAAAATTACCTTAGACAGGCCCTGACTGCATACACCAATGAAATGACATGCAGAAAGAACACAGACTTTTACTGAAGGCATAAGGACAATTTCTCTGTCAGATTTTCTTGGTCAGTTTCAGAGAGGTTTCAGGCAACATTCTCTCCTGAATGTGTAGCACCCTCCTGTTCAAAGACTTGTCAGCAGCATGAGGCCGTTTTAATATAAGCCTGCTAGCCCTCTCCACGCCCCCCCACCAGCACTTCTAATCTGGTTGGTAGGAAGTGGAAGAAAAGCGGGGCATCTGAAAATCTAATAGATTGGGACATGAAGTGCAGCCCTGGCTGTTTGACCTTGTGTTTCCATGCTGGTTTTGAGAGGGGGAGATGGTGACAGCAGGTGGCTTGCCTCCTGGCCCTCTTGATGTGCTATGGCAGCCCTCTCATCTACCTCCTCTGTGTGATGCCTATCTGAGGCCACAGAGGCAGCAGGCATACAGATCCCGACTCTAAGAAGAAAGTAAAGGGGTCTTTGGTTGGCAGGAAAGCCTTAGGTTATGGACGTCACCTACGGGTTCATTAAATGTGACCCAAAGGATGGCAACTATGCTCAGGAGTTCTATGCTTAAGAGATGAATACATACACATACAATATAGGACAATATGACTCACACTATGAAGTAGTTTATGTGAATGTTTTACTCTCAAGATTCAAAGGGATTACCTAATCAAGTCAAAATGTATGCCTTACACCACTGAACTAGAAGGGGGAAAGGAGTCATTCTTCTCATGAAGGTGACTAATAATCATATCTGCCTCATTCACGTCTCTGTTGGCTTTTTAAAAATGTTCAAGCTTGCATATATTGCAAAATGTCAGAAAACCCCACTGACATTCTCCATGTTGCAATTTTCTTGGGTCCCTGCAGCGTTTTATATCCCCTGCCTTCCCTGTTTCCATGTAAAGCGTCACGTCACCGGTGAGGCCTTCCTTACTCGAAAACCACCTCCACCAATACCACCAAGGGTGCCCTTGACTCCAATATCCAGTTTCTTGTACCTGCCATCGGGGAGTATTGGGTCAGAGTCACTCCCTGGAGGAATGCTCTCTCTGCTTCTCTGGCAGGAAACCAGTGGCCCTTTTTTCTGCAGGTGACTCCACATCTGGAAGCTGAGCTCCAGCTGGAGGCGTGTGGACCCGGAAGGGCAGATGGATGGACGCATTGTAGCTGGTGGAAGTCCTCATTACTCCTCCACATCCTTCTAGGAGCTTGCCTATTGGAGGCCATTAATCCATGGCCATCTCAGGGGTCGCATGTCACTTCTAGTCCATCACTCCCTTGTCTAATCCCCACCCCACACACACACACACACACACACACACCCACACCCCCACACACACACGCTCGGCAGGCCTAGAGAGACAGAGTTGTTGTGATGGTACTGAGTTAGCCATGCGTGAAAAGCCCATAGGATGTTTTCATAACTGGGAGAGGTGGACTGAAAACAGTGGCAACCTCAACAAGTCAGTCAGGCTCACTCGCTATACTTGCAGTGTCTCTTCAAATCAGTATCTTGAATTTGTCACAAAAATTGGATGCTCTGGAGAGATGAAATATATGCCTATGTTCTCAATGTGCATTATGACCTTGCTTGTTGCAAAAATTTCATTTAGCTGCAGATACACAGTAAAAATTATTTATGATTCCTATGAAAACGTAGGAATTGTAGACCTTCCTGCAACAGAAAAAGTAAACATCAGTTTAAACCTTTTAAGGAGAGCATTACATATACTGCAAGATGACAAAAGATTAATCATAGTGTCACCAAATCATGTGGGAGTGAAAAACTATAGCGCTCGCACTGTGCAAAGTACGGATGTGGACCAAGCAAAGATAAGCTACCAAGAATCCAGTCTGAAAGTATGTCATCCTTCCCACAAATAGCTCAGGCCTGCAGTTGTTGTTGAGATAGCATTAGCCTAAGTGCTGTATAGTTAATTAATCAGCTGTATACAGTATGCCAATAACAAATGTAAATGCTGAAATTTCAAAGTAGCATTTGGTAAATTTTGCTAATGACTTACTAAATTCATTTGCAATAGACAAACTACAAATTATGGTGTTAACACATGATTTCATTAAGCCAAACACAATTCAACAACACAGGTACCAGCTTGGTATTTGCCTGTTTACAGTCTGAGTTGCACATCATATAAATATATGCTTTCTTGTACAATATGATTGTAATTACTGTGGTATCTGCATTCTATTCATGTCTTTTATTGGGCAGAATACAAATACCCCCAAGACCACAAAAAACATGCACAACCCCAGTTGATCTCAATGGTTCCTCACTTCAATAAATGACATCTTATTATTTCAGGCTGATGCTATGTGGTTACAACAATAATTACAACATTATGATACAGAAATAGACAACACCTTGAGTTACGTTAGAATATGCTGTTGTCCGTTATTTGACCAATGACTGTAGTGTGCGCATCAGTTCTCCAGGAGAAGCAATGTGTCCCTGGGGGTCTTGAAAGCAGAGGATACAGAAAGTAGTGATGAGTGAACCAGCTGTCCTCTCTGCCTCTTAGGCCCCATGTGGAAGTGTACACACACACACAGCAACCTCTCATCTGCCTTTCTGCCTCCCTGATCTCCCACTTGTTTAATGTCTATCTGCTTGGAGCGAACAGTGTAATCTTGCTTCAGTGTCAAATGTGGCACATCTACTCTTTTCCACCCCCCCACCTCCCCTTGGAGTACAACCTCCTGTCTTGGGAAACACGATATCACGTCAAAACAGTACAGGAACAGAAATAACCTATGGGTTGAAAGTGCCTGGGATCCCTTGAAAGTGCTGGATGACACAAAAAATATGACGGCCCTCTCTTCTCTTTTGAAACAAGCAGCTGCTCTTGGCCCGTGAACCCTGAGATAATTGGTTTTGTTTGCAAGGGGCTGAATCATAATTTCATCCCATTTTTCATCACAGCTGTGGTTTAATGCCTCACTACCTCCTACACGTTGCAGTCGTATGAAGTGTTTCAAAGACGGGAAGACTCAGCATGTCATCACTCTTGGCCCGGCACCACACCATGCACTCAGCTGCACGTCGTACTCTATGACTGCACTGACTGCCATTATTACTTCTAACCAGAACTGATACAATCCCACAGCCACAGGTGTGTTACTCGACATGCTAACACAATCCTCACTCGTGTGCCATCCACAAAATGACATACATTTTTGTTAGATGTTATGTTTTTTCCAACTGTGGTTTGGTTGTAGTGAAAGATTCTGTTCAGGAAGTTCAGTCAGCATGTTAATGCCGGCCATAAATCAGCCACTCAGTGGATTATGGAAGAATATCCTATGGAGCAGGCGGTTGGAGCGTGTCCAACTTATGAACAAAGAGGTGCCTATCTTTCCCTCTGCTAAAGCATTGCACTTGTTAAACTCAGCTTGAGATTTGTCTTCTTCCCGTAGGCCTATAGCACTGCAACCAAACTTTCGGCTTGCCTTTTTAAATGGTTTTCTCTCTCTCTCTTTTTCTAATTTGCTGGTCACAGTTAGAAGCCAGCCAAGTGGGACTTGGTCAGTAATTGGAGTCTCTGCAGTGACTGCCTACAGCACAGCTCCAAACGATGCACTGGGGAGGCTTCCTAGGGAAAACTCAATAAGCTCTTCCCAGTTAAGTATAGTCATCATTAGGATGTTTTCCACTGTAGTGAACTGTACAGTACTGGTTGGCAACGTCTTGAAATAGGTACTGGTAGACACCATTACATCTAAGGAATAAAAGAAAATACTAGCGTTGCTCACCTTTTGGCTCTTTTCCTTCATCTCACCTCTATCGTTCATTGGTCATTTCCCATGGCTTTGTTGTTTAAGATGGGTCACAGTCCTTTCAATTCACACATTTTGAAACATTGTTTCTTTTCAGTAGATCAGCAGTTGACAGACATGTATGGAAAATGACTGAGCACAAACATTTCCTACACAAAACACATTATTCCTGCTGCTCTGTTTAATTCCGGTGCTACTTGTCTGGGAAGCTGCAACCAGTTAAGAGAGTTGTTGCCTGAAAGGAACAAGGATTTTATTACTGTAATATGAGTAATATGAACTCTGCTCTGTTCGCACTGATGGGAAATATTTTTAATATTGACAACAATTATGTCACCAGGATATTTCATGGAGTTTCTAACTAAATAGGATCCTATGAGCAGCAGAAAGTTACTATGAAGTGCAAATCTAATAGCTATACATTGAACAACAATGTAAGTAGTGGAGACAAGACGGATGCATGAAAACTCAATGACACAGGTATATGATCTGTTAATAATCAGCATCCACAAAGCATATTATTATTTTCTGTTTTATATGAGGATGTTGATGAAAGAAAATTAAGCCCCAGAATATGAACTAAAATCAAATAAAAGAGAATAAATTAGCTAAATATCCTGATGGTTTCAGTGCCAATAATCTATGGTTGACACTTGGTCAAGTCTGGAATGTATTTTAGGCCCAATTTGGACCCATCAGCATATTTGTCTGACATCCTCTGCTGTGACAGATATATTGACTGAGCTGCACTTGAGTAATAAAGGTCATTAAACAGTGATACCCCCTCCCCCTTTAAGGATTATGTGCTTACTTCAGAGCCCACTGGGCACCAAAGTGAGAGCATAAAAAAAGTGTTAATTGCAAAAATGGATTCGCTGCCAAGTCAGAGGTATAGTAGTACCGCTGCTGTTCCACAAAGGTCTAAACCCCCTCGGCCGACATAGAAAACAGTCCGCAGGTTTCGTGTGAAGAAAAAAAGATGAAAAGGAATTCTGTCCAAACTGCTTTTCAAACATTTATATTGTTCTGCCTCTTGAGATTTGTCCAAACTCTGGAAAGTTAGATCTGGCATCCACTCAGAAAAGGAAACAGATCCCATCGGTGCAGGTATAGCTCTCGGGAGTGGGAGTATACATTTCGACCTTAAGACGCTGCTTCTGGACATATATATTATGACAACCAGACCACACCATGAATCATGGTGGGTTGCGATCATTTCCTGATTAAGAGTCCAAGAATTCGGGCCCCTCTCACACCTGGTAATGCACGCTGGGAGCCCTGACATGCAGGCACATGGTGACATTGTGATGAATGGCTGAGTGATGAAACACAGAGGCTCTGTGACCCCCCAACAAACAGTGCCGCCACCCCTCAGGAGGACAGAATATATTACATTCACAGCCTCCGGCCTTGGAAAGGTGTCAACATGATGTAGCAAAATTGCAGAAAGAGATGTACATAACTCAATTAAGTCTCCTTTAGCTCACCATTGCTGACAGTTTCACTCTCATTATTATGGAAGGTTAAATATGATACTGAAACACCCTGTAAGACGATGCAAGTCCACTCCCAAAATTCAAGGCATTTTCACCATCGAAGGATCCCAGTGAACTAACACAGCGTCCTTGTCTGTAATCATTGCAAGGGAAGGAAGCTGATGACATGATTGGCTGCTGAAGGGCCGCGCTTCCTAATTAAAACAGGAAGAGTGATGACTTGGCTCATCCTTAGTGAGTTATCGCTCACTAGACCTCTCACTACGGCGTGACTCAGCTCTCTATGTCTTCCTCTAGATAGCGAGGTCATGGCTCGTGGCTCCGGCTTCGTGACAAGACCGGGCCTGGCATGTACAGTATGGCGTCACCCCTACAACACACAACACCCGCCCCACATCATCAGGACACTGTAGAGCACAGCCATGATGCAACACTGAGAACAAAGCTGCTTTGAAGAGCATAAACAAAACATTTGGCTGTGGAATGACAGATAACTCCCCTCAGCTTGAGATTTAGCGTTCTATGATTGAATCGTAGCATGTACAGGAAGTGGTGGGCGATTTTTGGCATTTTTGAGGTGTAAAAAGACTGTCGCTGGTACAAAATGCCCATAATTCATGGGCTATTTAAGGGTTCCTCTTGGCCTACATAATCTTTAATGAGTTAGGGTGTATTTAAACAAGAGGGTCAGCCCTAGTCACGTTAATGCAGTCTACTGCTGTAGCATTGAACCACGAAACCTGACATTAATCCTGAGGGTAATGTGGCCCTTCCTGTGGCTAATGAAATCTGAAGCTTTTAAATGGCTGCACCTAATGACACTCCCTGACAGTTTTTGAATTAAGCAGCCATGGCTGCTGGGACTGGTCTAAATAGCACACAGATGGCCCACACCAAAGTTTTGTCCACCCGCCCCCATCGTGTTTTGCCCTTGGGCTGTTGCATGCGATGCCGTACCTATTTGAGCATTAAAGCAACAGAAGACTTTAAATGAGACAACAGGAACCTTATCTTAGCCTTGGTCAACAGTAATAGATGTGGGTTGGAATTTTACGGTCATTTACGGTTATTTATATACAAGATTTTAGGTAACATTTTCAATGACGACCATATCTGGAATGCATTATAAGGGGATTTGTAAAGACTTGTAATGCTTGTAATACTGTCATAATAGTTTATGAACGCACACGCACACACGCACACGCACACACACACGCACGCGCGCGCACACACACACACACACACACACACACACACAGTCGTATATTGCTAATATACGACTCATCTCACAGTGACTGTGAATAATATTCAAGGTCTCAGATGAAGTTTTGCGGGATTCAATGGGTTATATACAAATTCCCAGGCTTCCTACCAGTCAAGATGGATACCAGAATCAATTCCTTCCTCAACAAGCTTTCACATATTTAAGGAAAAATTGGCCATGATATACAGTAATGTAAATATACAGTACATGTCCTATAGGTAATCTAATACTGAAGAAATTGAACCTCCTGCTATATTGTTGATTTGCTCTTCATTGGCACGTCTGTGTTTTCCCCAAAGTGCACATTCTTCTCTCCAGTTGGAGGTCCATAGAAAGGGAGTTCAGGGAGTATCAGACATGTTTCCACTTAATTGCCAGAGATGCACAGTAATGATACTATCACAGATGAACTGATGAAAGATCTGAAAAAACAAAATAGTCTAATGCTGTAACATCAACATACAAGTTTCTCAATGTCATTATTACAAAGAAATGTATTTTACCATATTTTAATGATAATAGTATGTGTGACTATGGTGTGAATAAATTCTTATTGTATTGTATTATCTTTAGTCATGCTGACAGGCATTGAGCCTTTTTCAATAGATAATAAATGTAGCCAAACTTCTCTCGTGAAAGTTGGGCTTGTCACAGCTGGACATAAACATGGCATTTGAAGCCACATAATTGCTGATTTGATTGCTCCAAATATGTAATGTGTGCAATCTTCCCAAACCGAATACATCAATTCATTTACAAACTGCATACCACAGAGAGAGAGGTCTCTATTGGAAATGTCTGAAGCAGTGCCATGGTGAATCAGCATCTGCAGAAAATGCTCAAACCCATTTCTTTCATGTGCAACAAACAAACCATTCCAGCAAACCACAGAGGCACATTGCAACTTCTGCCAAGGGAGACAGAGTGTGAAAATGCCTTGAGCTGGGATTGAAAGCACATCACAAAACAAGATGATACAGTTTATTTCATACACTTAACAATGATATCTGAAAGGGACGTTTCTCTAGAGAGCTGTCAAAAGAAATTTTTTTCTTTTGCTTGGTGAAGCTGTTTGTCCATAATAATAAAACTTAACTTAGCAGAAATGAATACACAATATGGGAACTTATCATCGCTGTTGGATGAAAACCTTGTATCTCCAAAATGTCAACTTTTGGGGAACTATGAAAAACACACTCGTTTTTAGCTTGATGACACTGCATTTTTGAGTTTATCCAGTGGGTTATGAAATGGTTTAATACGCCCAAGAGGTCGGAAAATGTTCTCAACCCATAGAGGAGCTTGTAATCCTTGAATTGAGGTGAAAACATGAAAATCACCAAAACGGCGTCACGTTCCTCACACAGTATGATTTAAAGTAACACTATATATACAGCATTCCAGTCTTATCTGAGCAGAAGAGCCTCCCACAGTGTAAAGTTGGCTCAGTGTCCAGATAATGAGCAAGCACCGAGGAGCCAGGCCATTCATTTGATCATTTGACATATCTAGCCAAGTAGGGCAAAACACTTCAGCAGCCTGCTCATTCAGTTATTTGAACCAGTTGGAGTGAAGATCAGAGAGGGGAATGTGCTACCGTGTTGGACCCCTCGGTGCATCCAGCACCTTGCTCTGTTTTCCCAGGATAACTCAGAAAGGGATCGTGTCATCTCGCTTCCCCCTCTGGAAGGCTCTTCTGGTTCAAGCAGGGCTGTCAGAGAGCTTGGGGTGGCGGGGCTGAAATCCAGACACGCTGACACAGTCCCGCTCAGTTGGAGAGGCCTGAAGCCAAGGGAACCGGTCCCAATGACATCCAGTACGGAATGAGGGCATTACAGAACTGCTAACACAAATGGAGGGGGACCATATTAGACTTATTTCAATCATTTTAGTTTGTTTTTAGTTTTGTTTTTTTGTCTGTTTTTGAAAAAGGAAATTGTATGTTGACAGAGAAATTCAGCATGTACAGCAATTCTGAGCTTTTACTACATATTCTATACACATGCATACCCACCAGCAAGATCTGGGTTTTACAGTGTAGTAATTCGATGTTAGAACTGGCCCCTGTCTTTCGTTTTTTGGGACAGGCCCATGTTGCACTCGGTCATGTGGGCTGGGTGGGGTTCAGAGGTAGGTGTCCTATGGGTTGGTCTGCCAAGCTCGTGGTGTGCTCTGATGGTGTGACTGGAATGTTAAATGACTCGGATGGCTGAAACCTGAGGCAGGAGAAACAGGCATCAGTGTACAGTACGGCCAGATCCACAACACCACGCAGAGAACTATGAATGCCAGCCTGGTCATCACTGCCACACTCATAACTCTGAGGTGTCAAAGAGGTCAAAGAGGTAGACGGCCATCCTATAAGTATGGAGACTATTGCAGTGAGCATAGTTTGTTAATTAGGGCGCACTGATTTTCTTCCATACTAGCTCTCCAATGACCAAATATGGCTAAACATATTTGATGTGTTTTTGAAAATGGTGCTCTCCTCGTACGTTATCATATCTGTACTTTTTCTTATCCAACTTTTTCTTATTCAGATGTCGGACTCAAAAAGTTGATTTGAAACTGTTTGGACTGGAGAGCTAGAGTAGATATTTTTGAATACAGAACAGCAAAATAACTGAACACAGGGAATCGCCGTCAGCAATTACAGAATCTATGGGCAGGCTGAAATGTGCTGCACAATAACCATAAACATTTCCCCAGAATTATTTGAAAGGCCTGGAGCCATTGAATCGAAGTCACGGTCTTGAAAACATTTTGCAATTCATCTGGAGACATTTATAGACTTCATTTTAGATATCTTCTCTTCTTTTCAACACAAAGCATCAATCAATATTTAGAAAATTTGCTAATTGTATGTGGCTATGTGTTCACATCACAGCGGTAAAGGCTTGTACAACACTCGGTCAGTCAGTAGATCCAACCTACCAGTGTTGAGTGG
>OMLI01052418.1:4170-14241 GCA_900302605.1 Rondeletia loricata
AGTTTTATTTGGTCAATCGTGTTATATGTAGTGTTAATACATGAAAGTTAGAAAGTGTTTAGAATTTCCTACTACAGTATCTACCAGTTGTGATGCCAAACTCGTTTTCATTCCCAAATGACTTATTTATTATTATTATTATTATTATTATTATTATTATTACTTTTATTAATGGTCCGTAAACCGTCCACAGCATGCAACCTTTGACATCTCTTACCGACAACGGCTTCTTCAACCACCAGATTTCCCTTTTTGCGACGCTTTCTTTTTTCCCCAGATGTTTCTTCATTTGGAGCGTCCTCATCATTATCATCTCCTATTAGTGATCATCAATAGCAGATTGATATAGAATGATATTTATGCATATATTCATTCGTTATTTCATGTTGATCTTATGTATCATAGCCTTATGACCAACATTAATGTGAATGGCTATAACACTATAATGGCATTCTCTAATCTACATTCTGTGAGCAAAATTGTCATACATGACATAATGCTAGGATATTATTTGTTTTAAAACAATTTTTAAAAATGTGTTTAAAATGTGTAAGATGCTTATTTAAATATTGTATGTTTGTCAATTGATGTTTTATAGGCAACAACAAATAGACATTTACAGTCATTCTGAAAGTTTAAGCAAAGACAATGGTTAGAGTTGAAAGACTTAACAAAGACAGCAATAACATAATGGCAATAAGAGCGTAAAACCAAAGCAGCAAAAAAAAGAAAAAAATCAACACAGAAACAGCTGCTGCTCTAGTGATAATTAAGATATGTTTTATGTCACTTTAAAAAGTAAAGTGTTGTTTATTAAATAATAATAATAATAATAATTCCAAAATTAGAGAAATTTATATTCATCCTAATAAGCATTGAGGAGTCTAAAGTCCTGAATTTTGGAAGGGATTTTATCATATTAAGTTTATCAGCGTACATTATAGATTAATTAATTTCTTACCTATCACTGTATCTGGCTCAAGTGGACCATCTCTCACACATTTCTTGTGCTGCACTTCCTCTCCTTCTCCCTCTCCCTCAATTTCTTCATCAGACTCTTCAAATGATTCTTCATCCTCCTCTCCCTCAAGATCCTCTCCCTCTTCAGCACCTTCACCTTCACCTGCCTCCAGCTCCAGCTCCAGCTCCAGCTCCAGCTTCAGCTGCAGCAACAGCTCCAGCTCCAGCGCCTTTACCAGCGCCTTTACCAGCACCTTTACCAATGCCTTTACCAGTGCCTGCACCTTTAACACCATCAGCTCCATCACCAGCACCAGCACCGCCCGCAGCATCAGCACCTTCAGCACCTCCAGCCCCAACTGCAGCAGAGCCTGCACCATCAGCTGCACCGGCTCCTGTCTTTTCAGTTCTCTTTGCAGCTGCCTCCTTCCTAGCTGCTTCCTTCTTGGACCTAGCGGCAGCCTTAGCCTTAGCCTTAGCTGCGGCTTTGGCTTCAGCGGCTGCCTTTGCTGCTGCTTCTGCCTCCGCTCGCGCAGCTGCTTCTATAGCTTCTTTCTCTGCTTGAGCCTTCTTGGCAGCTTCCAGTTTTTCTTCCATTTCTTTTTGATATCTCTCCTGCTGTTCCTTAGCTATTCTCAGCAAATCTTCATCATTACCGCCTCCGGCCATAGTAGTTTTGCGAGCTGCCTTCTTCCTCTGGTTGGCAGGATCTCTGTCAGCTATGAAAGGTAACATCAGAGAAGTATGATATATTAATAGTTTTTTGTCTGGATGTAATATAGAGAATTTAACAAATATTTGGTATCAGATAGTTAGATATTTCACATTTATAATTAGAATCCCCCAAGATAAAGAAAGAGGGGGGAAATGAATTATCTTACCATCAACTACAAGCCAGGCATTGCAGGATTTGATTCCTGCCACAGCTGCATAGATACCGGCATCCAAAGGTAAACAATCCCTCACAATCAACTTGTGGATAAGCTTATCCTCAGATACAATGATTTCATGTTTTTCATCATTTGACAGTGGAGCGTTCTTGCCCATCCACTTGATCTCATTCATAGGTGCAGTCAGGACACATTGAAAGAGAGCATCTTGTCTTTCTTCTGCCTTAACTTCTTGTATTTTGACAGCAAAGTCCACTTCAGGTACTACAAGGATGAAAAGATACAGAAAAGGAGAAAGAAGCAAATGATTTACTAATTAAGAAGGTCGGAGTAGTACGGTAATAGCCATTTGCAGTATCTATTAAGAAAGCGTTTTGGTGTTTCTTTTAAATATTTAGTAGCCTCAATTATCTCAATATTACTCAGTGTGCAGGATTGGATGAGATTTGCACCTTTGGGTCAATCTGATTGGCTCCATTGTGGGTGGCTGCAGTAAAGCAGTTATTCCCTGGAAAGTAACTGAATCTGTTTCAAACAGCAATTTCAATCAGATGTGCTATCCCTTGATTGCAGACTTACCTTTAAAATCTGTGGAGAATACATTTACACCCCCAACATCCACTGAGTAGAGTCCTGCATCTTCTGAACTGAGTTTTTTGATGCTGAATACATATTTCTTGCCAACTTGTTTCAAATTATGCTTCTTCTCATCCCCCAGTTCTTCGGTGAATGGAACCATGACACCATCCTGTAGAATTTACAATGACAGTGCCATGTTGACATTTTCAAAAAATACATAACTCATAAAGTGACATAAAGGCACTCTTTATAGATTATTAAAAGAAAGCAATACATTAGTAGTTAAAACCTCACCTTGTAGAGGAAAATTTTGCTACTGGGATCCTTGAGATCCATGTCCAGCTCAAATGTTGCACAATCTTCATCATTGACCTCAATATGTTTCAATGTACTGATATGTGAAACAAACTACAGTAGAAATAAACAGATAAAAGACACAAAATGACCATCAACAATGTCCAATAAGTTTGCAGGTGTATAAAATAGACACCAGATCAAATAAACACCAGAACTAAAACTAACACGGCAACAATAATGATAATAAGAATAATGCATATTTTGTATGTAATCACGATACTCAAACTTTACATCATTTACAGAAATACAGCGACCTCTTCAGACCAAAATAAACAAACAAACAAAACTCAAGGGCTACTTATATATAACTGACATATGAAACCAGAGTTGAGATGTTTCTAGGCTAGAAATAACACCTTTTGTGTTACGGTCGTCAAAAAAGTGTTAAAACTGCTTTTGTTTTGCTTGTAAAAATGCTTGTAAAACAATGGGACTAGAGAACCAGAAGGCCACATACCTGTGCAACCTCCACCTCTCTCTCTTTTTTCATTTCGGTAAGCCTCTTCAGCATGCCACGGAAGTTTGTGATACCATAATCGGCACAGACGCGCTCATAGTCTTTCTTGTCGGCACTGAGCAGGATTTCCCAGACCTTCTCCTCCGGCTCCATTTGCTTTTCCTCACGTGTTCCATCAGTGTTACTGCAGAGTGAACATTATTTGCACCTCATACCAACATTTCACGCTTGCACTGAACAGATTATTCTCAACACTTTCATAGACAAACCATAACACTTTTAAACAGGCTGAACAAGTTCATTTCACAATGCTTTTTCTTACCGTTTTTTTAGTATTTTTCTGAACTCTATGGGCTCTGGGGAACCACAAGGAAAAACATGAACATATTAGAAGAACCATAACCAAACAGGATAAATGAAATCTTTGATCTAGATGTGATTTTCTTTTTCTAGCTGCTTTGTCTTTTACAGTAATATTCAAATCGTGTAGCTGCTACATGATAGTATTAATGATTGAGTCTATATACAGTATATTGCTTAAAGCTGACAAGTCTTATCTGCAACAAAGAAGACCGTCCCATCCCCACTAATTGAGACCCTGTAGATTTGCCCTTTCTGCCCCAATTAAATTCTGGTGTTGGGTATGGACACTTCTCCACCCACAGGAAGTGACAAATCGAAACTTTAGCGTGAACTGTCTCCTAAACAGAGCGCTCCATCCAGAGAAAGCTGGACTCGCCAACGTTAGCTCTTTTGCCCTCTCTCTCTTTGGTATTCTTTGGCATAAAGCGAACACAGACCGGCAGGGTTGGTAAACATGAGCGTGCTGTGTGCAAAGATTTACCCCTCGCTGCCATTTCGAGCCATCAACGTGCCAAGATGCCAAGTGCAGCTTTAAGTTATTGCTGTGCATAGACCTACTGATGTGACAGATGCACCATAACATGTAGTTTTGCCCAATAGATTTCTAAAATGCGGAACACATCTGTAAAGAATATATTTTTATGAATACAATGGCATGGTTACTATTTAAAAAAATATAGTATATATATCAGCAAGTCTTATAGCAGGCCTATGGCTTACAGAGCAGTTGAGCTGTTGCATAATTCCTGGTATTGGTAGTTTAGATGCATACCATCAACCTGTATTCCTTTTTGTACGCAGATGGTTGCCCAATTGCCTAAAATCCTCTTTTGTAAAAAAAATGATGAATTTTATTTTATTGGGTTTCATTGCATCCCATATCAAGTGTTATTTACATCTCACAAGGAAAATAATGTATTGGCTTTATTTTAGGCATAATGCAGGCATTTAAATGGAGTGCCTTAACCCAAATAGTCACCTAACCCAAATTGCTTCAGTTCCGGAAAAATTAACACACCTCTGTCTTTAGGTGAAAACTGGTGGTTCAAAGTATGTTTATAACCTCACCTTCACCATGTGGTTTCTGAAGTTCCTTCTTCTTATGGAATCCAACTGTAAACAAACATTAATCTTAATATTCATTACTTATTCATAGCAACGCAATAAAATAGGCCACATTGTCAAGAGGATATATATTGCAATTAGTAGCGTAGAGTTGAGAGAATGAGTGATTCAAAGAGTGATTGGGATCCTACCCTCAATAACATTCAAGACGATAGTGCAAACAGCCCTTCCATATTCATTTGTTGCAAAACACTTGTAGGTGTCTGCATCTTCTGGAGCCACCTTAGGAAACTAAACAAATTGAAAGACAGAGTTTGATGGCATTTTTAATGACATTGAAGCAGACTATTTTTTACAAAGGTGTGTCATCATTCACGCCGGTTAACTACTATTGTAAGGCTTACCTCAAGTGTATGTTCATGAGATATCTCGTCATACTTTTGCAGGCACGTCTCAGGGTGAAAAAATATTTCCCCATTTGCTCTGCTCCATGTTACAGTCGGTGTCGGAGTGCCCACTACAATGGCTTTAAAGACAGCAGTTTTACCTGAAATGGGATAAAATAGGAATTTCTCTATTAGTGACATACTAAAGATTGTGATGTTCCATACATGTTGTGGAACATTTCTATACCTTACCACTACCACTAAATAATATAATTAAATATGTCCATTCATATTTGGCATGAAGGGCTAAGGCAGTGATCAAAATGTTTCATAATGCATAGGTATATGCTTTACTTTCTTTTTTTTGTTAAGATAAATATTTTGGCATTTTTGCCTTTATTAGATAGTTTAAAGTTGAGAGAGACAGGAAAGACTGGGGGAGAGAGGGGGATGACACGCGACAAGGGTCATGGGCCAGATTTGAACCCAGAACGTTGCATTTACATGGTATGTGCCCTAGATCACCTAACCACCAGGACGCCTCATGTGCTCTACAGCCCAGCTCCAGTTTAAGGAGTGTCATCTCATCAGTATAAGTTTACATGTTTCTTCCCAATTAAGAACGTTATTTTTTTCCCTGGGCAAATAAGGATTTGGTATGTGTGTAGGAGTGAAGAGGAATGTCTTCCTCATAAATTATGTGAGCCTGCAGTACCTTTCGTATATGTGACACATATGGTAGGTAACACTAGGCCTCTGAGGGTTGCATTTCATGTCCCCCACACATGACATGCCCCCTTGCCACTGTCATGTGTCATAGTAAGACTTTAGGAATTTCCCTCTAAAAAATATAAATCATTAATTCTCAACAAATGTTATATGCATGTCTGTCCATCCCTCTTTCTTTGTGAAGTCGCCATGCTGCTCATGCCCTTTTGGGATTGAGGTCAAGTTCCTTGCTGTGCGGTACAAGTATGTGCAAGTATTGTGATAAGATAATACACTGTAATCAAGATGAAAATGCATTAGACAAAAGTGTGATGAGGGATATCATTTTTTTTTTTGCGTGATTTCAGTGTTTCTCTCAGAGTTGGACACTTACCCTCTTGAATGGTCAAAGCAATGGGTTTGCGGGTGAAATCTGGAGTGGACATTCCCTCTGGAAGTTCCTCCATAAACTGCGTGATCATAACACCGGGCACTTTTGACTTCTTCCTGATGCCTGATCAAATAAAAAAATAAACATTTAGACAGCATTTAGACTGGCATATAGAGGACATATATTTCCAATAGTAGCCACTCAAAGATTAATGAACATGATGTATGATGATCCATGAGCGAGAGTTAGGTCGCATATCAGATATACACTGATATGCGCAGCATGAAATGTTAATGAGTTTCATTTTGAGGAACCACCTCTGTACCTTTATTCAGTGTACAAATCATTTAAACTTCCCAAGGTTCTATTATAATCAATTCAAAACCTGATAACTAATGTAGCGTGATACCCAGGGAAGTTACCCAGTCAACATTTGTAAACTTCTCACAGTATCTGATAGTGACATTTACTCATATATGTCATGTGTATGTTCAACTTTTTCTAAATGCAGGAAAGGACTTGTTCTGGGCTGAAATGCTACAATAATACATCTCAATTGAGAAGTATCGAGGTATCGTGTATTTGAAATACACATGCAGGAAAATAATTGTAAAAATGAGAGACGTTGTTTTCGGAGAAGTTAGACGGGTGGAACTATGAACACATGTATCCTTCCGTCTTCCTTGAGCGCAGTAATCCGCGCACCTTCTGAAGGTAGAGCTAGAGGCTAGATCCAGCACAAAGTAATTCCACCCGTCTAACTTCTCAGAAAACAACTTCTCGTTAAAAAAATTTTTTTCCTGCACGTGTTTTTCAAATACACATGATACCTTGTGTAAATAAGACAGCTTCGGAGTTGCTGTAAGGTTTATTTCTTCACTTTGACGGAGGTAGGCTACTGGCCCCAATAGGCTTCAAGTCTTTATGCTAAGCTAACACGTTATGCTAACATGAAAAAACATGGAAAACGAGCCAGTGAACGCACAGAGGTGAAAATAATATCGAACATCTCGTCTAAGTCTGGGTAAGTCGGACAAAAGCTATATTTCCCAAAATGTTGGTGTATTCCTTTTAAGGGGCCAGTGGGGACCAGCCCACTACAATTGCTAGGGGGTGCCACAGGGCACAAATCATATGGGTCCAGCTCAGCTCAGCTCAGCTGTAGAGCGAGTTAAAACTCTGTCTTTGGATTTGGCTATTGATGCAGTGTAAAGTGTACTGCAGAAGTCCCACAACCCCTAAGAGTACCAGTGATGAGTAGCCCACAGCAATCACAAGGGGGCACCACTGAGTGCTGATCACAGGGGTTCAGCTAGTCGAGGGATGCCTGGTTTTGTTTAATATTTTTCACTTGCCACGAAAGACCTCCAATATGCAGAATATAAACTACGTAATATCAGAATAAGTAAGGGAAAATGGACACGGTGCCCAGCATTTTGCAATCTAAATTACGTTGAAGTTAAATTGCTTATGGCAGGAGCTATAACAGTTTACCAACACAGAAAGCACAATTTTAGCCACAATCTACAAACGATGGGCCTGTTAACTTACAAAAATAAAACTTTTAAGTGGACAAATCTGCCATGATGAACGCAAAATTTGCCTTGATGAAAGCACAATTATTATTTAACAGAAAAGTCACTTCAGTACTATCTGTCCCATAACACCTATCAGCTACCACCTACAACATTATGCTAGCATACTGTTATTAACACAAGATAGCTAGCTACAGGTAAATATTACCATGAGTTTCCTGGAGTGGGACGACACAATGCATGATCTCTGATCTGTAATGTGATGGGCAAAGTAACATTTTAGCAAGAACAGAGAGCTTTAACACCAACAGCTAGCGCTGACACTGGAATTGCGAGGATGAGGCAGCCATCACTAAAAGCATTGTCTTTGCCTGGAAATACATCAGCGTATTAATGTAAAACCACGATCAAAGCTGGGTGTTTAAGCCAGGCATTAAATGCCCATTTTGTGGGCAATCAGAATAAAGTATTCTATGGAGCATAGTATGCATACATTTGGTATAAAAAGATTCATAAGGGTCCTGTCATTCTTGAGAAGGTTTAAGATGGCTTCTGTGCTTGATAGTGAGATTTTAGCTATGTTGTTAAAATGTTTTAATGCATATCAGTTCTACATCCACAATCATCACCATACTCTTGATATCTTATTTTTCTGGAGGTCTTGACAGCCTTTTTATACTTGCCAGAAGGGCAAACATCTACATGTGCTGAAGTCACTAAGAGACTGTAGGATTTTCACTAGATCTTTGTTGAACTGTGCATGTCTGAAATGCCTGTGGTAGTAACCTTTATTGGCCAGCTGATGGCCCATAAGTTACTGCTCCCGCTGCTATTTTTCAATGCAGTTGCATTGGAAGATTGCTTTTTCCATTTCACATTTTTCTAGCGTTTTGCTTGCTAGTAGAATATTAATTATATAGTTCCCTGGTTTGCTGATAAGGTAAGTCATTTTGCATATTATTTATTGGATTTATTTTTATACATGGACTTAATCCTTTGTTGACGATGAAACATTACCATAGGCCTTCCCAAGTGTATGTTGTGTATGTTAGCAGGAACATTAGTTGTTAAAGCTGCTACCAGTAGAATTTTTTATTTGACAACGCCTTGAGTCCCTTTGTGGTCGTGTTTTACACTTACTGGTAACCCCATGCAAAACGTCTTTCAGTCTATGCTCAGTCTTCCCCCGGGCTCTGTCACTCTCCCTCTTCGCTTTTTTTGCCTCCTCCGTGAAAGGCTTGTTGTTGCGTTTTATTGAAGAGGGTAGAGCTGTTGGAGTGGTGTTTTTTCAATGGTTGCACAATCTGCCATTTTGAGCAACTTCACGCTGTTGATTCAAAGTGAAGCAGTCCTCTGCCTGTTTTGGTTGATGCTGTATTCACGTGTTTAAAGGAATTGGCCGGTATGTTAATTCCCCAGGTTAATTGTTGACATTGTCTATGTCGAGATATAAATCAGCCATGATTTTTGTTCAACTCACCCCCTCTCGTGGTGTACGCGCGTTCCAAAATTGGGCAGTTGGTGAGCCATTGACATCCATTGTATTCCAAACGAGTGTTTAGCAGCTCCCATAGCTGTGTCTTTGTTTTGTCCAACACAAGTAAGCGCATACAAACTACCCTGGCTAGGTAGTTTTCTCCAATAGTGCCCACAAACGAACAAATCCACAAGTTTCAATTCTGTGTTTACACGCCACTGCGCATGCTCACGGATTTAGAGACTCACTCAGTCTCTAAGTCCGTGAGCATGCGCAGTGGCGTGTAAACACAGAATCCACAAGTTCTCAGTCTCTAAATCCGTGAGCATGCACAGTGGCGTGTAAACACAGAATAGAAACTTGTGGATTTGTTCGTTTGTGGGCACTATTGGAGAAAACTACCTAGTCAGGGTAGTTTGTATGCGCTTCTTGTGTTGGACAAAACAAAGACACAGCTATGGGAGCTGCTAAACACTCATTTGGAATACAATGGATGTCAATGGCTCGCCAACTGCCAAATTTCGAAGGGGGTGAGTTGAACAAAAATTATGGCTGATTTATATCTCGACATAGACAATGTCAACATTTAACCTGGGGTCTTAGCAGACCGGCCAATTCCTTTAACTGGAACGCAAATCCAAAATAATTTTTATTCATTAATTTAAAATCAACAATAAAATATAGCTGCAAGCAGCAATACCAGGGGCCAAGCATCAAGCGCAACAAGTGCAAAAAGTGCATCAAGCATAACAAGCGCGATGCTTGCATAGCGCAACTTGCCTAGCGCAACCAAAAATTGTAATGCCTGTATCTCTGGCATTTGTTCAGCTTCCTGTTATACCTAAAGAAGACAAGCACTTTTTTCGCTCTAGCCTCATCAACTCTCATACTGCGGATACATTT
>OMLI01052434.1:11466-33975 GCA_900302605.1 Rondeletia loricata
AAGCCACTCTGGGCAGCAGGAGGCGTAGTGAGTAGGGAGACCAGTTCAACCAGAGGGCCTGGGTTCAAGTCCCAGTGACAGCAAAGTCCCTACCAGTTCCAGGGGGCGCTTTGTTTGGCACAATATTGTTTTGCTTATTTCTCTCATAGGCATTTGCTAAGATATTCATCAAGACTTGTTATGTTTTATCTGTCATTAGGAAATATAATACACGGTTTTCTGTTCCATTAACATTTGTACAATTGATTTCTACCCATAAATGTGCTGTTGGTGTTTCCCAGTAAGGATGTGGAAACCCTTGAAATATAGAGTTGCTAATTAGAAAGACATTTCTTGACACATGAAATTATGCTAGTGTTATGTGGAATCTACCGAAGAAGAGCTAGTGATCAGTGATGTGTCATCCTCATATAGAAATATTCACACTTTGTAAACCATGTGATAGTAAACCGAATACAACACGGACGACTTACTTCCAATGAAGTGCCACATTCATCATAAAATATCATCACAGTCATGTCAAATAAATACTGCATTGTTTGCAGCTCATTTTGATTAAATATCTGTATTTTCCACAGATTTGACCTGCAATCAGAAGTGACAACATGTTGAATTTTCATTCGTATTTCCATTTTGTCAGCAGCTCCTGTTTAGGAAATAACCAACCTGGAATGTAAAGTGTTGCCGGATGTTTTTATCTCAGTGGGTGTGTCTGTAAAATCTGGGTTGAGGTATAGGACGATGGTAATTTGATTCGTTAAGGCTGAATAGTATGTAATGATTTAGCCGAGCCATTGGTACCCTCACTATTCTAACTCCCGTTTCTTATCACAACTACTTTAGAGTTGCTGAAATGTTTAAGAGTGTGAATGTTGTACAAATATATTACCTGTCACTATGACGATTAACTACACATGGTATGAGGAGAATCCCACTGGGGTTAGGAGGAGGCTTTGACACAATTTACAATATAATAACTCATTTGTATACATCAATACGTATCTTGCCAGCTTGCCAGAGGTTTTAGGGTTTTGTCAGATCATCATAAATAACTGTAAGTGCTGCTCTGTTGGAATGAGAAGGATCACCCTGCTCTCACTATTTCATTGCAAGCAAACATCACCAAATTACATGCACCATGGTTCTTCTGCCATGGGAGGGTGTTTCATACGCATCCCACCAACCACAGTATCATGAAAACAACTTTGCATAAGATGAAGTATGGTTTGGTAGGAGGGAAATGTTTTGGTCCACAGGAGAACTGAATGCACATCACAAAGTCTTGTTTTGATTATGAAAATGTCCAGGAAGCAATAGCAAGTATTGTTCTTTCTATTCACGGGATGGTTACTTTACTTGGAATACACTTTACTTTACTTAGTGAGTATATGAGTGTGATTTTAGACTGTAGAAATCTGTTCATATGCAATGCCTCTATGAATGGTGAGATAGACTGATGGAAATCAATGAAAACAATTTATCCATTCCTTGAGGATCTTGCTTTCAAGCTGTTACCTGACAACAAAAGCATCAAATCAAATCAAAGAGGCTTTGTGAGGGAGTTTAGAAGTAGCAGTGTATCAATATCCATATTGAAAGCCAAGGATGAGTTTGCTAGAAGTACTAAGTCCATCCCTTCATCAGTGAAACCTCTGCCTTTTATTATTTTATAAACTTGTTTTTATGCCACAGGAACTTTAAGTTACACCAAAGGATCCAGGATGAGGGCTCTGAGATCATAAAGACATGATAAATGCAGTTATTTTGAGAAACCAGCGGTATTATCACACTTACTTGGGGATTGGCTGCCTTCTTTTGACACAACATAATGATACCATAAATCTACCATATGTGAAATCATCGTGAAATTGCCTGGTCTTTTGTCCATAGTTGTTCTTGCTTGTATTGAGACAGTCAACACTGTAAGATTTATCATGTCCAACAATTCATATTTGGTTGAACAGCATGGATTATGTTATTAAGTTTGTGCTTCGACTAATTTTGCAATCACTTTCACATTCTCCGTTTTCCTGCTTGCAACGAGCAATGTTCACCAAAGGAAGTGTGTCTGTTTCCCTGTGCCACGCGGTCACTCAGCAAGGCCTCCTTGGTGATCTCAGCACAGAGATGCGTAAAACATGATAGGGTCTCAAAAGCTGGGAGAAGTCTATAATATTGGAGCAGTTGTCATGGCATCACAGACCCCTAACTAAGCCTTTCAAAAATGTTTTTGTATAGGCTCTGTAGAGGTGTGGGAGACAGGCAAGGGGCCTTCACAATGGTAACAAATAGACAAAGAGCCAAGAGCCGCACATAACAATTGAGGGGATCTGGGCCCCTTGTAAAAGGCCCCCAATGTGTTTGTGAGTCTGCCAGTCAGAACACACAGGCTGCAAGTATAAAATCTCTCCAAAGATGTACATATGTAAGCTCCAGCCCAGAACCAAATTGTAGAGGCTGCTTACAAATGGCTGTAGTCAACTCTTAGTGCATTGCACCAAACAAATAGAGTAAATCTTGACCTATCACCACAATTGCCTCATTTTAAGAAGACCCAAAGTAGCTGCATTTCATTTAGCGCGTGCAAAATCCCTTCAAAGACTGATTGGTTAATGTTATACGAAGTTATACGAACTTACTACAGATAAGCCTCTTTTATGCTGTTGCAACTGTTGTGAAACAATTTTAGGGCACTAGCAAAATAATCCTGGTTTAGAGGGATTTGCCTTTGCAGAGATCGAGTAGATTAATAAGTTACTCTGGTGTTAGAATAAGTTAGAATACATTTGTTTCTACAGTTATTGCACTGAAACTGCTTTTTAAGCCGTAGTGAACACGAAACAAAACCAAAACGAAATCAGTAGAGTTAGTCTAAAGGAATTCACATCGTTGAAGTACCGCCAATGTTACCGATCAATGACCTAGAAGGGCATACCATTTTACAGCTGTTCCTCTGTTATGAGACACATGCAGAACGCAGACGAGGATATCCTATGATGGTTTTTGCAAAAATAAACAGTTTCACGCTACAACTCCCTAACTACACTCCCATCGTGGAAGTCAGATAAGCCAAAAACCATTAAAGAAACATTAGGACTATTAATGCTTCCTGTCCTGAACAACCACACCAAACATTACACCTTGGATATTTCATAAACAAATGATAATGACGCAGAGGCAGCAGGAAATTGTGGGGACATCATAATTCACCTGTCCTCTCTAACAATGTCTGGAGACACGGCGATGTCGCCTCTTCAGTGTTGCTGAGAAGAACTGATCAATCATGAAGTAAACATTACTGGAAGACCTCAGATCTTTTAAAAATAGCCTACGAATGGCACATGACGGGGAGACATACAGGAATTCCTTTATGGTTATGTGTCCTTTGTCACACTTGTTATCTCTCTTTTGGATTATTCTGATGTTTAAAAACCTAACATTGAGAATAATGAAGAGAATGGGCTAATTTGGGTCAAGCCTCTTTATTCTGGGACGGTTCATGATAGTTACATAACCAACAGTCTCGTCTGGGTCAGCTAAATGGTGCACTGACCCGAACCCCTCATTAAGTAGCCACAGTCTCATGATTGTGATTTGGACGCTAACGTTACTGTCTCCTGGGGTTGAATGGAAGCCTTTGAAGGAGGCCGCTCACCGGTGATGATTTGAGTGTGTGCATGGGTGTGTGTGTGCGTGAGTTTGTGGTGGTGGGGGGCTTTCTGTGACGCGTCATGACAGTCAAACACATGGTAACAAATCGGAGGCCTGGCGAATCATTTAATCAATCGTTTCGGTCTTTTGTCTCTGTCCACTTTCACACGCTTGTAGCTAAATTCCTCTCCTTGTCAGTGTGAGGTCACTGTGAAGAATGGCCTCTCTTTATCCCGGCACTCAAAACATCTATTTAGGAACAAATGAATCAATCTGCCTTGCTCCCAAATGATTTATCTTTGTCAAAGAGTACTTTTTCTATTTTAGCCATGACAGAAAGTTTACTTCTTTCTTTTTGTTTCAGAGAAGTATTTGTTTTGCTGTGAAGAATTTCCCTTTGGACACATAATGCCCCATGACCAAATTGTATGAACCAATTAGACAGGTTTGAGCAATTAGTAAAATGAGTTCCTAACTGTCACAGGCGGTTTCACGGGTCACTGGATGTCTGTGCGGTTCATGCTCCTCAACCTTGAGTCTGTTGTTCAACCACCAACCCAGAATCTTCCCCAGAAGCACTCAAAGCATGTATATTGTTTGATTTCATCTCAGCCTTTTTGTACTGCAATGTAACACTTTGAATCGCTTTGAGTGAAGCAGCGTGGCAATCGATGGAGATCGCTGCCTGTTATGTTCAAGGAAATTGGCTCTTTTTAAAGTGGACAAAACTATGACGACTCTTTTCTGTCAAGCTTTCATAGAATTTGTTCTGTTATTCTCTCTCCTTTTGTGGTTCATGGTCTAAACCATGAAAACTAAAATTGCTTTAAACAGATTATTAAATTGGTTCATCCCACAACTCAACCTTTCCATCCTTTGCTGTTTTCAAATACAACAGAGAGCCAACTCCATCCTCCTGTCGTGTAGGAGCAACATTTCTACAAATTCCTCCCTTCATACAACCATTACATTTATGAATGCACCTTATCTTCACTTGAACACACCTTAACTTCCTGAATACACTTTGCCAGAGCGGGTTTCTGATTGTTAATTTTCTTGTGTTTTTTTTTTACATACTTTTGTGTCACGTACAATTATATATTACTGTATTTACAATCTCTGTGTGTGTGGATCGTCACGGTCTGTTGATGGTGTACTTTAATTGTCTATGGTGTGTGTCACCTTTGAACCTAACTGCTAAACAAACTTCCCATGGAATAATCAAGTCTCCCATGACCTTGACCTTGACCTTCCCTTAACATTGACTTTCCACAACTCTCCATAGTAGCAGCCCATTCCATTAGCTGGACATTTTAAAAGCTTTCAAAACATTTATTTCAACTCTTAAAATAAATCACTCACGCAAACCTTCACACTATGTTTATACTGAATGTGTTTTTAAGCATTCTCTACATTCCTCTACCAATAGTCTGAACACCTCACAATTTAGTTTGATGTGACATCCATCCACAAGCTCCAAGTAACGTTTTAGACAAGATAAAGGCAGACTTAGAGTGGTCTTAAAGTCTGATAAGATGCAGAGATATCTATTATAATCCAAGCTGTGAAAGGCTCGTAATTCTTAGCCGACATTCTTACCTACCTCACAGAATAGGCCACATTAGATGGTTGTTGTTCTTGCTGTATGAGGATGTGGTGCCAGGAAAGCAAGTTGATGAGCATGAAAATGACAGCAGTAAAGTCCATAATGTTTATGTGAAAGTTCCATAGAATCAAAGTTTTTTTGTTCTTCAGATGGCATTTTGAGTGTTTTAGTGTGTTTGGGTTTTTTTTTTGCGTATGTGATGAAACAGTGCAAATGTATAATGCCAATACCCCACCATACATGTGATAACAGTTGACTGCAGACTGAGGTGATGATAGTGGATGGATGCAAGTAATAGAATGGAATAGAATAGGGTGAATATAGGGAGAGAATAGAATCTCAGTCATTTAAAAATGCTGATTGAAATTTAGCTGATTTACAATTTTCTCTATTATACGCATGCATTTGCATACACATTGCATACATTTAGGTTTTGGGTGCAGAACAACATCAGCCGCAACGCAGGCGCCGCAAGTGTCTTCCTCAAGGGAAATATGGTTGTTGTCTTGCACTTTGGTGGCATCTCAGTCATCTTGGTGTCTTAGCATTTCAGTCCTGCAGAGGATGGGTCTTGGTTTAAAAAGTTTAAGCAGCCTGAAACTCACATAAAATCTCCTCAAACTAGGTTTATGACAAAACCACACTATGGTAGAATCTTCCGACTCACACTAGTGCTCATATATCACCTTTTTATTCTGAAGAGATAATATAGAGAGTGTAATCCATGATTGAGAACATAACTACAGGTTACATACCACATTATGTAAGCCCACATCTAAACATCTCCAAATTTCTATTCAGTTTGTGAAGCAGTGTTTTTGACATTTTGCATTTATAAATGAAAGCCTCCCTAAATGTTCACATGAAAGAAGTCAACCTTTTGGGTGCTACATTATAGCAGCGTTGAAGCGTACAAAATCAGACATAACTTTCTTAGGAAGCTTCCCTCCTGTGGATCATGTGGTTAACACTCCCAAACCAAGCTTGAAAGTATAAAGGTTGAAGTATACCTTTTGATCTGTAGTCTTAGCTGATGTATGTACAAAAGTAAACCTCCATAGATAAGAAAGAAAAAAACATTAATTGCAAATAAGTTTCTGAAAAAATAATCACACTCCTCTGTCTTGTCTTTTTAATAACAGGAAAAGCTACCAACTACTACTGCCCATGAACTACGGGCCTGATTATGATAATAATGGTATGTACTAAGATAAGATTGTTTAAGAACAGATCAAATATGTATTGTATAACATTGATCATGCAGAGTCGATACGTCGGCTCAGACAAACAGCATAATAAAACTATTGCCCTATGAATACATTGGCTTGGCAGTAAATCTAATGGAAATCCGGTCCACATTGTTGGACATGGTTTTCATAACTTTGCATGCTAAGTACTTGGCAACACGTCTCTAATTGTTTTTGCATTAGCCACTTTGCAAACACACTGAAAGTCAATTTCATCCCTTCTAATTTGATATTGAAGGAGACAATAGTAGGGGAATGGACCAAACAACTGGAGCATTGGACAATGTCATTCCGTCCTCCATTAAATTCCACAGATGTGCCTTTAAGCAAGTCATTCAACCCCTACATTGCTCAAGTGATCAACAGTACAGATTGTGGTAGTATTGGACAGCTTGCCCCCCCCTCCCCCCTCCCTATAACTCATTTTCTAGATAGTTGCTGCAAAAGTACATATCATTTTCACTCAGCTTGCCTGGATATGTAAGAGGTGGAAAATGGTGAGAGGCCGCTTCTCACGAAACCTGTATAAACCTTAATATTTCTGATAATATACCCCAGTTTATTGTGATATAACCTACATCTTTCCAGAACAAACGGCACAATATAGGGCTAGAGAGGATATGTCATAATTCCTTTCTGTCAGATGAACTGTCCTTATCATCATGGCAGCAGCCTGTAATAAACATCCTGGTCACCAAAGAGAGCCGCACCACAAGAACATACATTCAAAGAATCCAAACTGAGCTTGTAAGAGACTGAGCTTGCCAGCAGTGGCACAGTTAATAATTGAAAGGTCACGATGTCGTTTTAGAACAGAGCGTTTTCCCTCATCTCCATCTGGTTGCCTCCGGTGCTCTTAAAAAAAAAAAGGAAGATTAGCTACTTTGATATTCTAAGTTGCAAGGCCAGAAGTAATAAGCATAAGCATATCCATACTAGAATTAATTTGACATGCTGTATAAACGTCGTAATGTTCTAAAAATAGTTGGGTTGCTAAAATGTATGGCGTTATTTAGACCAGAGGGAATCAATGTGTTCGGGTTCGAGACTTGAAGTGTGTTTTATTTGAGTTGATTTGAATCTGGCACTTGAGTATCTTCTGAAATGAAAACACCATTTACAATCAATTACACACACACACACACACACACACACACACACACAAGTAATAGCCTGGCTGTCATATGTATATCTATGTTACATGTAGATTCCTTTCTCTGTCTGTAGTTGTGTCAGTCCTTGATGTTTGTTGTCACACTTGTTTGAGTTGGAGGTCAGGTGCAACAGGCAGGTCATTTCTCAGAGTTGATGTTTTACCCTGCTACAACTTTTACTCTACAACATATCTAATGACCATGAAGTCAATGTCCTTCCAGTTCGTTTCCACCCTTGGAGTTGTTGTTGCTACATTTGAGAAGTCCATCTATTGTAAATGTGTGCCATAACAAACTAAATTATCTTTCCACCAGAAAAAAACAACGTTTTGTTCTTTGTAGTCTAGTCACATGCTACACATTTCAGTTCAAGCTTGTTTAGATTGTCAAACAAATCTATCAAACGTTCTTGAGCAGCCTCCATTTGCTTGTTTTAGAAGTTACAAATTCCACTTTCTTCCAATTTGATCTAACATACAGAGGCATGATTTAATTTGGCTGGAATAGATACAATAAACTGCATTCTCTTTTTTTTTTCTCAACTCTTTTCTCTGTCTGTCTCAAAGGGTGTTCCTAAGCTCACATGCACAATGTCCTTTGAGTGGCGGACAGTCTTGTAAAGTGGGAGGAAGGGTGAGACCTAAAATGACAAGAATATCAGGGAGTTGTCTGGCTTCTTTCTGGGTCTCCCCCGTGCTGTCAGTGACTAATGTGATTAAGTCCATAGGAGCACAAGGGACAACTAAAAGTACTCGAAGTTGTGAATTTTAAAGGTGTGGGACACAAATAAATAAATGGGACAAAATCTAATTTAAATGGGACATCATTCTCCTTGATTTAAAGTAATTAAATGTTTGCTGACTCTCAACTTACACTCACAGCAGCACAGCAGTAAAACTGTAAATTCCTTTATGAATGGAAGATTTACTTCTGGGTACAACTGTTTCAAGACCCAATTCTATTACTCACAAAAGTCCAAAGAGCAGAAAGCCGTGAATGGGGAGGTGCGGGGAGAAGGGCTGGAGGACAGGGAGAGGGAGAGGGAGAGGGGGAGGGAGAGAGAGAGAGAGAGAGGAGGGAGGGAAGTGGGAGACCAGCCTTTTGGATTTCTCATTAATTCAGTGTGGCCTTCCCTTTCACTTTTTGAAAGCCCGCCCCCTTACCATTATCAGCCCCAGCCTTATATATGCAGCCGGTTGCTGTTGTTTGTGAGTACACACACACATCACAGAGGACCACCACAAGCCCACAGCCGGACAGCCACACACCCACCATGAGAGAGTTAAAAAGCAAGGCGTTCTGGAGGGCCGTTCTGGCCGAGCTGGTTGGCATGACCCTTTTCATATACCTCAGTATCTCCTCAGCCATTGGGAACCAGAATAACAGTAACCCGGACCAGGAGGTGAAGGTCTCGCTGGCCTTCGGACTGGCCATCGCCACGCTGGCCCAGAGTTTAGGCCACATCAGTGGAGCCCACCTGAATCCTGCGGTTACCCTGGGCATGCTAGCCAGCTGCCAGATCAGTGTCTTCAAGGCAGTCATGTACATTGTGGCCCAGATGCTAGGCTCAGCCCTGGCCAGTGGCATTGTGTATGGAGCACGTCCAAGTACCACTGATGCACTGGGGGTCAATGCTGTAAGTGAAACTTTTCATATCATGGTTGTTGACAGATGATCTTAAAATATGTGATGTAGCCTATATGTGGAAGCTCTTTAATTTCCCACAGTGCCAAGAACTGTGATACAACGGTATGTATTTAAAGTGCATCTCTAGTCTAAGGTTTAGGTGAAAAGTGAGGAGTTTGTGAAGGTGCATGCATTGAATTGATACATTTGTTTTGTGCTTTAGACTTACTCTATCATTGCTTATAATTGGATGGCAATGATACACAGTTAAAGCGTGCCATAGGACACCGGCTGAAAGCATTTGACAAACATAAACGTGTAATGTTGAATCCACTCCTGACTTGTTTCCTCTGCTGTCTTTTGGTACATATTGGATGTAGCCTGCTGGAGTCTTGTCACTATCTGTAATGAATACCAATAGCTGTCTTCTTACCAAAAAGCTAGTGAGTGACAAGGCATGACATCCACTTACTGTGGTGACATTGTAATCCCTCATACACATTACAGTAGGATAATATTGATCATGTTTTCCACAAATGAAAAATGAATAAGCGAGAAAAGTCTCTGCCAAATTGCGGTCAGACTTATATGTCAAATTAAGAATTGTGACGAGCCGAGTTCAGCTTGTTGGCAGCAGTTGTTCAATGGGAAGCGGTAGCGATGAGAAACATCCATCTAACTGATGCAGACTGACAAACTGTAGTTGCTTTGGACCCCCCCTCACTCTCACAGCTCAACGGCGTCACTCCCAGCCAAGGCGTGGGTATAGAGCTCCTGGCAACCTTCCAGCTGGTGCTGTGTGTCATTGCAGTCACTGATAAAAGAAGGCGTGATGTCACCGGCTCAGCACCTTTGGCCATTGGCCTCTCAGTCTGTTTGGGACACTTGGCAGCTGTAAGTCTCATCTTACAATCATCCCCCAAAGAAAGAATTTTATGCATTTTTATTGATTCACCTTAAACCCCTCACCCCTGCCAGAGCACATTGCACCACCGGACCATTTAGCTGAAGATGTCTTCTCATGTTGTCTCTTTGTTGAGTACAGATCAGCTACACAGGCTGTGGCATCAACCCTGCTCGCTCCTTTGGTCCAGCTTTGATCATGAACGATTTCACAAACCACTGGGTAAGTCAGAGAGGAGAGCACATGAGCTCTTATACGTTTCACATACCTCACATTTTTGTGTGTGGCTATTATATGTCATTCCTAAATAATTCAATAACTCCATGATGGGCAAACAACTCCATAACCCACGGGCCTCCCGTATATCTCAAAGTTAATCTGTAATAGCATTTCAATTGTTTTACTATTAGCCCAGCTGAGATAAACCATAGACAAAGGTAATCATATGACCTGCATTGGAATATTTGTGTTAGTCCTGTTACTTCATTGTGTGATGATGGCGACACAATTGATTTCTAGTGTTGATCCAGGGATTGATCAGAGTTATGCACTGCAGGTGTACTGGGTGGGGCCAATGTGTGGAGGTTTGGCCGCCGCTCTCATCTATGACTTCCTCCTGTACCCCAAATTCGACGACTTCCCCGAGCGTATGAAGGTCCTGGTCAGCGGCCCTGTGGGAGACTACGACGTCAATGGAGCCAACGGCGGTACAACTGTGGAGATGTCATCAAAGTAGTACCATTCAGGCACAGCCATTTAGTGTAACAGTACTTGTCTATACTCCTGTACAAAAACTATTGAATTTACTTTAGGATGTCAGCAATTTTGTGCTATTTTGAAATACCAATGAGGATTTCTATTGTGGTAACGGGTCAGTTAGTGTCTCATTCTAATTCACTCATTTGTTCGACCGCACGCGATTTTTACCCAAACTGCCACTCAAGCATACATATTGTGAGAATCTTGACATTTGTTAAAATTATTTCCCATATCAGTATTCTATGTGGAGCCATTTGGTTTTTGTATACATATTTCTAAGTGCCTGTATAACTTTTTATTTCTGATGGATAATATATTGTGTGTACACTCTTGGATTGTCTTTCACTTTTTTAAGTAAATAAAACACTTGTTGTTAACAGTTGTTACTCTTAGCACTTTCCTGTTACACAGTTTTCCATATAAACATAGATGATACCGTAGATTTTCCTGCTCTGTGCAGTCAGCGCTTATCTACAGTGCAGTATCACAAAGTTCCTGAAAATGATGACTATGAACACAGAAAAAAGCAATACTATCAGAGTACATCTTGGATATGTGTTAGCTTACTAAAAAGATGCTCTACAAAAGTGAAATGTAAGTTTCATACTACAACACATTATAGTACTGAGGAATTGGTCAGTGTGCTTCCCAGAATGTTGATATTTGGCATGTAGAGCTTCATCATCATCATCATCATCATCATCATCAATACTTTCTCTTCAGCTTCATGTTTCATCACTGTTGTTTCTTCCTGTCAGTTCTTCACTCTCCTATTGCATCATTATATGCAATTAATTCCTACAGTATCTCAGCTGTACAGAAAGATTTGTGTGGACATATACACTATATATAGTCAAAACTGCATCGTATTTGCAAACAATCTCAGATAGATCCCCTGCAGATGGAAACAGCTATATGACGTGACGCTAGATAGAAATTAAACTAAATTAAAGAAATCCAGAACTTTTGGGGGGCAAAAATGCAAGCATGTGCAAGTATAAATGAATTTCCTTGATGAAAAAATCTGGATGTTTTCTACTCATTGAATGGATAACCATTATTACCAGAGTCAAAGGCGTTGGTTTGACACTGTTTCTCATTCTGACTTCTGACAAGAAGACAAGAAGCAGCATGACCCCTGTAACCTGCCTATTCTTTGACACAGAAAAAGAGAATGGAGGCTGGTTTCCTTGTCAGAATTCAAAAGGCCCTATTTCCCCCACAGCAGCATATGACTGAGGCTAACTTCAATGCAGCCAGCTCTGCATGACACATGCTCAAAATAGAATCAATGGATTGAAGAAGGTAAATGACATGTTGAAAGTGCCCTGCAAAAACCTGCACATTTCCCTTTTTTATTGTAATTCACAATAGATGTTGTCCTCCACATATCTAATGTCTCATGTGCCTGGAATTAAGCCAAATGACTGAAAATGCATTACATAATATTAAGATACATTGCAATCTTTTCTAATTCCTGGATCATTTGTAAAGAGATCCTATTTTCCGTGTTATGTTACCACAATTATGAATATGACAGGTATTTGTGCATCATTCAATCCCTTCATCAAATTTAACATACCTTCCATCTGAAAAGGATCATTCTGTGTTTACAATCCATCAGACACACAAGACTGAAATAACAGTTTGGTCTATTGATGAATTTTGAGTTAAAGGCCGCCTCCTGTTTAACTGGAAAAGTACTGAACAGAACAGGAGACGACTTGGAGGTCACTCTCACTGGTTGAAAACTCATATCTCTCAGCTGTTTCTAATTAGGCCTGATCCTTTAAAGCCACACACCTGATGCACGCTGGTAACATCAGTCACAATGGTGCAATTGGCTTGACGGTGGGACCGAGATTCTGCAGAGGCCTATGTCACAGTCTTGGTATACCAATGGAATACTGCCCACAACCTGTCTGTTTGGATAAAGCTGACGTTATCTGAGCAGTCATGTCAGAAATTAAAGTATGGGCATTTTGGAGGGCAGTTCTGGCTCAGTTGATAGGAATTATTATCTTTCTCTTCATTGGCCTGTCTGCTGCTATAGGGAACCAACATAATTCGTACCCTGACCAGGAGGTGAAAGTGGCATTTGCATTTGGCTTGGCCATTGCTACATTAGCCCAGTGTATAGGTCACATCAGTGGTGCCCACCTGAATCCTGCCATCACCCTGGGTCTTCTGGTCAACTGCCAGATGAGTGTCCTCAGAGCTTTCTTCTACATTATAGCTCAGATGTTGGGAGCAATGGCTGGCAGTGGCATTGTGTATGGTATTAGGCCAGAAGCCACAGATTAACTTGGCGTTAACAAGGTAAGGTACAATCCATGCGAGTCCAGTTTACTGAGTAATGCTACATAATGTAATGCATGGTGTTTATTCTGTAGGCCAGAGATTCAGTGGCATTTGGGGAATTGCCTGAAGCTTGATCTTTTCATGTAAAATCCAGACACTTGTTTAAAGTTTTCTTATCTAAGACTCACATTGGGTAACTGCTTACAATAAGCTGTTTTGTTTAAATGCCTAATTTTTATTATACATCTCATGTGTTTTGTAGCTGGCATGCAACAAATGCAGGCCTTCACTTATCAGGGAATGTGTTTTTGATCAGATGAAAGGTTGTGCTGTCCTGTGTAGTTCTGTTTTAGGTTTGTACAATTAAGGTGAGCCTTGCTGCTCCAGCAGCTAATGCAGGAGCTGCAGAAGTGGGGTCTAGTTGTAACCTCTGCCTAGACACCCTATTAATTATGCTAATTCAATTGTTTGATCCAAGGAGTTGTAAGGGACAGAGGAAATTTGAAGTGTTTTCCTGTTCTCTGTTGTAGCTGAAGGGAATCGGCCCCGGTCAAGGTTTTGGTGTAGAATTCCTGCTCGCACTCCAGCTGGTCCTGTGCGTTATAGCGGTCACTGATAAAAGACGTGATGTCAATGGGTTTGCACCTTTGAGTATTGGACTGTCTGTAGGGCTGGGACACCTTGCAGGGGTGAGTAAATCAAGTCATTGTTTCCCGTCATTAGTTTGGTAGATGGCTTATCCGTTTTGTTGTGGCCAAATACAATGAACTGGCATAACATGAGCTGGCTTCAACCCAGGCTTGCATATAATCACCTATTGCTGATGTACAGCCAGAGAGGCGCAAGTGGTCTTTTCCTCTGATATTGTTTATAGATAAGCTACACAGGATGCAGGATCAACCCAGCTCGATCCTTTGGGCCTGCAGTTATTCAAGAGTCTTTTGATGTAACGTGAGCTTGAAGCCGTTAAGTCAAATTTTTGCAAACGTTGACAATTCACGAGTCATCAATTCCTATTGAAATAATGGGAACATGTCTGACTGACTTTATTTTTCAGGTGTACTGGGCAGCACCAATGAGCGCCACTGTGGTGGCAGCGCTGCTCTACGATTATCTGCTACTACCCAGAGATGAGCCCTTCAGTGAACGAGCGAAGATCCTGTGCTGCTGTAGCCCAGAACTGGAGACTCAACTTCGGGAGCCACTTCTGGAGGATGGTATAGATGGAGAATGGGCAAAGGAGCGAGTTTGAGAGAGAAATACTTCTATATAATACTTACTTGTATCAGAAATAAAATCTATTTCAAAATTAGGAGTTGCATCCTCTGGTCTCTGTAGATACTCAAGTGTGTCACCTCAAAACTAGTGTAAAACCTCTCTTTCCTGTTTCATCTCTTCTCTCCTCCCCTCTGCACAAACCTCTTCACTATAAATACTGAACAGCCTACATGTTGTAGTATACACAGCAGACGAATGCAAAGCAGAGATGACAGAAACAGAATTAAAAAGTTGGACGTTTTGGCGGGCTGTTACTGCAGAATTTGTCGGTATGTTGCTGTTCATATTCATCGGTATATCTTCCATCATTGGAAACGTGAATAACGGCGCCCAGGAGTTGAAGGTCTCACTGGCCTTTGCGCTGGCCATCGCCACACTGGCACAGAGTTTGGGCCACATCAGTGGAGCCCACCTGAACCCTGCGGTCACCTTGGGTCTACTGGTCGGCTGCCAGATCAGCATCCTCAGATGCGTGCTCTACATCCTGGCTCAGATGCTTGGGGCAGTTGTAGCCAGTGCTATCGTGTATGGAGTCAGGCCCCAGAGCATTACCTCCCTGGGTGTCAACATGGTAAGGGGGCATCCATGTCAGTTTTGACATCTATCTTGACAATGGATGGTAATTTGAACATTTAATATTTGTAGAATTTGGGTAACAGTTGTTCTTGCATGTAATGTAAACGGTGGCATTCATTCAGTCAACAACAATATCTGTTTTGCAATTGGCAATCTGGTATTCGTTTGTCTTTTACAGCTGAATGATGTGACTGTAGGACAAGGCTTTGCCATCGAGTTCCTTGCCACCCTTCAGCTGGTTCTGTGTGTGATAGCAGTGACCGATAAGAGACGGCGTGACGTTACAGGCTCTGCACCTCTGGCTATCGGGCTGTCGGTGGGGCTAGGGCACTTTGCAGCTGTAAGTGAAAGATAATCCTTGAATTCAGCTAAATCTTGTAGAGTTACTTGTAGAGTTTTAAAACATGAGTGGCAGTAAAAGCGAATACTTTCGTAGTGTGAATTTTTGACAACTTAAACTGTAGATTAGAGAAATTAAAGAACATTTAAGATAACCTCAAGGGTGTAATTGTTGAATTATTGTAAGAATTAATGTGGGGGACATCTATGTGAAAGAACTCATAATGGTGAGGGCTACCACTTCAACTAAAATAGGAACTTACCAGGGTTCATCAGAATTAATTATGCATTTTGATGAGAAATTTTTTTTTAAGCCACAATACAAACAATACAAACCACATAACACAGGTTAATAAAAAAATATTTATGCATGTATGCATATACACCTAAGCCTATCTAAATATCATTAGACAGACATACACACTTCCAATATGCTGATAGTACACTCATGTATCCCTATCTGCCTATATTCCTATTATCAATTATACCTTTAAACCGATCTATTCTCTCTATTCTTCTGAGTGAAAATTATATATTCAACTATAAATGCAATATGTGTACAAAATACTTCAAACTTCCTGAAAGCTCACTTGTATACATATACCCGAACATGAATGAGTTATTTTAAACTCTTTACACATACCCGTCTGCATGTAGATATTTGCATGATCAGTGTTGATCATCTGTACACAAAGGCCCCAACAAGGATTCTGGTGTAAGAGGTTGTCAACTCCCTCAGGTGGATTGCATCCCAGCCCAGAATGAGACCCTCCATACCTGTATATATGTATATATCACCACATCAAGGATGTCTACACACACTAAGACAAATACAAATAGGTACTTTAGCATTTCTATTGACCTATGAAAAAATAAAATAAAATACACAGGCCCACAAAAAAAGCGCAATCTCTCATTTACGAAAGTAGGTCCAATTCTATTTCTCGTTGACTCCCATAACTCCTTTCAAATGGGAGGAAGATTATAAAAGTTCATGTATCTCCCATTTACTCCCATACCTAGCCCTCTTTTCAATTAAGTTAAATGACATTTTTTCATATGCAGCCATCTTTCCTATAGTTCAGTTAACCACTCGTATAAGATGGGGCCATCAACATCTTTTGGGTTCTGAGATTTGTTGTAGTCGCCGTGGGTCTCCCAGGATATACAGAGCAGGATGGAACTCCAAACCAATACCTATAATCTCTGAAATATGGGAATGAACATTAGCCCAGAAATCCTGGATTTCTGGACATGTTCAGAGTGCGTGAACCAGATTGTCTTCCCTTCCTGACATCTCCAGCAAGTGGGAGTATCTTTTAGACCCGATCTTACCAATCTAGATGGAACCCAATAAAAGTGATTTTAAATTGTGTAAGCCTGATCTCTATATCCCTAGAAACCTTCTTGATCATCCCATATATTTTATCCCACTCCTCCTCAAATAACAAGCCCAAGTCACGCTCCCAGATTGTTTTCAAGGCAGAGGCAGTCTTATTGCCAGACTGGTTAATAAGTATAGAGTAGTATGTAGACACCTTATGCCCTACACCAAAAATGCTAAGCACTTTCGTCAATAACTCAATACCTTGAGGGTGATGAACCAAAGAGGAACCAAAAGTAACTATGAGAAGGTGTCTTAATAGCAAGATTGTTCCTTTTTTAACTCGAATTGCTGTACCCTCTTCCTCACAACTTGCCCAATGTACGGTAAATGTAATTTTTTTTTTTATGCAAGAACAGCATGCATCGTTGGACTGGCTGGTCTGTACATGTATAGGCTTACAATATATTCCCATAGTACTGACATGAAATATTAAATTAAAATAATTTCCTGATGAGAATGATAAACTCTGTGTATTGCCATTTACAGATCAGTTTCACCGGATGTGGTATCAATCCTGCTCGCTCCTTTGGGCCAGCTCTGATAGATGGTTACTTTAAGCACCACTGGGTAATCTTCACTTTTTTTTCAAACGATTTTAAAGCTTTTTTTTCTTACATCCCTACATGTTATGCATTTTAGATTTGTCAATGAAAGAAAGAAATGTATCCAATCTCTACTTTGATTGCAGGTGTATTGGCTGGGGCCAATGTGTGGAGGCATAGCAGCAGCTCTTATCTACGATTTCCTTCTGTATCCACGAACACGTGACTTCAGTACGTGCACGTATGTCCTGCTTAATGGTCCAGAAGCTGAAAACGATTTTCCTGAAACGACTCAAGAAGGCAGCAGCAGCCCAGGGCCAAGTCAGTGGCCAAAACAATGAATAAAATCAAACATTTTTACTTCTCAATTTTGGCAAAAGTTGAGCCCAGACATGCAGTAAAAATATTGGTAATTGTTCAAATGTATCAGTTTACCAGTGAGTGTTGTTTGTTGTTTTTTGTATTCTTTAACTTGTTTTTGTTTTTTATGAATGCATTTTTTAAAAATAAATACCTGTATTCATCCGTTTTCAGTTTTTACATCTGAGATACTTTTTTCCTAAAATGCACGATGCAAAGTATGGTAAACATTATATAACCTTACATTATGCACAGTCTCCAGAATAACCTATTGTGTGAGTTTGGATCCTGATGACCTTGTCAAGGGTTGCTTCATAATGCATCACATAGATTATTCTATTCAAGGTGTTTGGCGACAGTCCCAAACATCTCACTGTAGTAAAAACAACACAAGGATGTGAAGCGGGTAATTGCACAGAAAAACACTATACATTTTCCAGAAGAAAAGGAGTTTGATTAGAGAAGATGTGGACACTGGGATTTCCTGTTTGGCAGTATCACGAGTATGTTCTTTCTTCATCTACGCACATGGCCCCTCTCACATCCCGTTTTATGAGTTATGGGTATTTAATGGTCCCCACACCCTGCGCTAATAATTGAATAACCATCAAATGACTTTAAACTCCACAGCCAAACCTTCCTCAGCAGAAACTGTATAGTCTGAGGGAAATCCATCCAAGGCCCTTTAAATAGATGGAAGTTATTCTTAGCTGAACCACCAATCAGTGGCAGGATAACCGCTGTGGTTGGATGCACATATTGTTATATTCTCAAGCCCAAGTTCCATTTATTGCCACACGCCCATGCAGGCGGATGGAATTCCTTTGAGCACTGATGGAAAATCACTCTGATGTATCACACGTAACAAACTTAAGTGCAACAATAAGCATAAACACAATGGATAGACAACGCAACAGTGCCATATGTAACAATGAAGTGCTAATGTTGAGAGTTTGGACAGCCTGAGGGAGGAAGCTCTGTCTTCCCTCCCAAGGATCTACAGAGCCTGCCAGAGGATAGGAGCTGAAAGGGGGGGTGAACTGAGTGGGAGGTATCCTTGATTATGTTCTCTGCTTGCTTGATGGTGCATATGATATATATAGAACAGGTAACTGTATTCCATCACTTATGGAGAACTCAAGAACTCAACTCAAAGATGCATGACTGTCAAAATATTTAATTACGTTTATTAGCAATGGCTGAAACACTCAAAGAAAAATGATCTAAGTATAATTGATCACCCTCTGTAACTTCCCTCCCTTCAAGGAGGAATATCGTGTATCTGGTGTGTGTTATCACAGGTGCATTATTCTGTCGGTTTGGTTTGTCATAAAACGTTTGAAAAGTTGAGAGTCTACTTGAGCGGTAAGGTTTAAGGTGTACTTAACATTAGCGATGTAGAATAGCTGTGCTGATGGGTTTCCCTCTTTCATATGACATGACGCCTCTTCAGCTGATTTTTGTGATGGAATGTCTGAGGCCGGTCATGTGACAGACCGATCTAAAATCTGCTTCCTTTGTATGCTTAACCTCAGAGGTCGAAGCATTGTGTTTAGCTCTTGTTTTGAAATTTGTCCTCAACAACACGGACAAAGATCTTTTTGTTGTCCCTCAGTCATTTGTCTCTCTCATCCAATTATTCGGCTCTCATGTTGAGCTTGATTATTTGATTACAAGGCATGGGAGAGTGTCCAGTGGTCCTTTCATTACATTTATCTAGAGAAAAGAAACAACTGTGAATGGAGCTCGGGCTTAACCTGGAAAGTGGAAAGTTCGATATTTAACAGTATAATATTCAACCCTTTATTTTTGGCCACTCTTCTCTAGTGATTCCCATCAGTTTCTGTGATGGTAAACCAGTGTACTTTATTTGCACTTTAAAAATCAATAGTAATATGTTAAAGCGACATGCACCGGTTGCCATAAAGCCCAATAGGACTTGTAGCTGCATCTCCAACTAACAGAGAGCTTGAAGACTGTAACTCTAACCCCACTATCCCTATTCACCCCCTCTCCACATTCACTCTGCTGGCTGGTGTTGAGCCCTTATCTGCAACCCCACAGTTACTCACCACGCTCACTCCCTTTCTGCTTTTCGTCAGTTTTTGGCACACGTTCAATAAACGCTGTGTCAGACGGGAGGGGGCCGTGGTCAGATATGTAGAGAGCTGTTTTTAAAAAAAATTGAACTGGCTGTTAACTTAGGCCAGATTGTCATCGCAAGCTGAGAAAGCACTCTGTGAACGAGAAACAAAACTGCAGGGTAAAACAGTTCTTACTTCCCTCTTCGTTGACCACTGCGACCACACAAAAGTAATGAAAATGATCCCTCAGCTCTTTCGAGCTGACGCTCCTAGCCTACATTTTCACAGCTTTAGTGTTTTTTGAACATCAGCACAACACCTTACGGTTCGGTTAACGGCCTGTGCAACTGCATAACTATAAACAGTTGTACGAGGGCGTAGAAGGTGAATTGTCCTGGGGTAAGAGCTACTTCAGAGGTTTCTGTGAAACTACTGGCGAGAGCCTTAATGGAACACAGATCCACAATGTTCAGATTGGTTCTATCAAAGTTAATGATTAATGTCACAGTGTAATGCCCTGCTGGTTCTAATGTGCTGAATGACATTGTTTGAAGACTAGATCGTATCAAAGAATCCAAGCCACGCAGATCAGTAGTCACAATGTTTATTTGCATGCACACATCACATGGAAATGCACACACTCACAAACATAGACACAGACACGAATAAACACACAATGAGATTCTGTTGACTCACATTAATCCTACCCATACCCACTGAATGCCAAAAATTCACCTTAGCCCTGTCCTACGGTGGCCCTGAAGGGCAAAACGCAACAACATTTACAATAAGTTGGTTGAAAACAACTAACGTTACATGACCAAGTCTGGCCTACACAGATCCTGGTTCGCTCCCTGCGACAACGAGGTCACACCAGGTCACAACTCTGTGCAGTAAGAAAGGAATTGTCTATGGGCCCCAAACTCAAGAAGATGTTCCACAGAACTGCACCAACAATATGTTGGTGAAACCCAGAACTCTCTTGGGGCCCGATTGTCTGTCCACTCATACAACATTCGCCAAGGGAAGAAAGCTAGCACTCACCTAGTGCAACATTTCCCAGACCCTGGTACAGAGTAGAGTACCTCCAGCTGAGCGGTCTGGACATCGGCAGACAGGAAACGTGCAGAACGAAGATGGATTCGACGACTGGGCACAGTATACCCTGGTGGACTCAATGAAAGATACATGTCTGACTAAAAACAGGAGATCTTCGGATAAAACTTAAGAAAGATTTATATAATTTAGTCTATATTAGATCATGTTTTAAACTTACTATTTGGATGATAGGGTTGATTTCTTAACAACACAGGAATTATTAGAAGGGTTATTTCTCTATAATTAGAGCAGTTATTTCCCAATGTTATAGGAATTGTTTCTCAATGTTAGAAATATATATATACATTACTGTACTAAATTACTGTCTTGTAATATTCGAATAAAGGCATTGGGGACACCTGATGATGATGGGACCTAGTCTACCATGGCCTGATGGCCTCAGCTGATCCCCCTACAGTGCCTCATAAAAATGATTTACAGTCAAGTACCATGTGAAATTTAGATAGTGGACAATAAACTTTTTTTTAGCAGTTTTGTAGAGCGAGATTAGCGGAACCCCCCTGTACAAACTTTTTTATGATCAGACTTGTGGTTTTTCAGCAAATTACAAAAAACTCAAAAACTTCTGAACTTCGCCCCCAGACGTCCGATTTTGATTAATTTTGTATCCCCACGCTTCTCCGGACGTGGGTCTACATAATGACATCGGAAAAGATTTTCTTTTTCTTTTTAGAAATATTTTTTTTAAACATCAAGGTATAGGCTATATAATATTAGATGTAACCCTGTTCCTTCACTAATCATAACCCTTACCAATATACTATTAATGTGGGGCTTCACACAGAGGGGAGAACTCACTTAACCCCTAACTTAAAGTTAATGACACATCCCACAGGCCATTAACTGACTGCCAAGTATGTGCTTGGAGACCTGGAAGCAAAGCTGTCCACATTGAACCATATCATAGATCATTTCAGTGGAAATCAACTTAAAACAAAGGAGAAATACATGGAGCCAATTACACTATTAATTAAAAATATTTTACCAGGTATAGGTGCATGTGCATTCATTCTGTAGAATGCTATTAGGGATCACCACCAGGACAGGGTTGATTTCAGATTCAGATTCCTTTATTGTCACATAATTCAATACCTTTTACAGCAAAAAAGAGTGAAATTTACTTTGTTGTGATAAGATAATAACAACAAGATGACTATATACAATTCTAACAAAGTGTGCAGTATGCAGATAAAGTGCACAGTATGCAGATTTATAGCAGGTTTATAACCTCAAGTAGCTACAGACCTTGTGCCATCACAGTGAGGGTTTCTATGCGTGCAAATGCAACAACAACATATGATTTGACAGCTTAAGCTATACATACAGGCTAGTGTACAACGCTGCCATCCTCAGGCCCATATTGGTTAATCAGTGTGCAGATAATTCTTTTTTGAACCACTTTTCATGACTCTTTTACCCAGCACCTGGCCTCTAGGCCTACTACTTTTTTGTTAAGAAAAGTTTACTTTCTCGTGGTGAAAGTATTCTCACTCGTTTGACTACATCAGCAAAGGACAAGAACATTGGATGAGGCTTGTGAATTTTTGAAGGTACAGAATCATGCAACATTGGGGGG